>NQLW01000278.1:225213-240095 GCA_002312845.1 Kalanchoe fedtschenkoi | reverse complement strand
CAAATAAATAAGCAATCAAAATGCTAAAGATAATAAGACGAGATCTGATTATAGTGATGGTGCCTTTCAATCAAATCCGACTTCTACATAAATTCTATTTCAAGATTATTCTGGTCGAAGCTTGTCAAAATCGATTATTACAACTTAAAACCCTCCGCTTCTGTCCTTAAGACAACTAACCACAACATCAACAAAATGTAGAACGCAACTTCTGAGAGGACTCACCTGGACAGTCGCCATTGCCAGATCCACCTTCATACACTGAAGAACAAAACTCTAATGATCAACCAGATAGAAAAACACACAGCCCCACAAATAAAAAACGAAACTTCACCAAGCAACACATTTTCACGTAGATCGATAAAACCCTGTTCACCTGTGACAGCGAATCCGAAATCCAGATGGGCAGGCGAGCAAAGCGGCTTTCCCTGGCCTTTCCGGAACCGAAGAGACAGGAAAAACCGATCAAACCACAGAATCTCAAGACCGTCACATTCAACTTGCAGCCGGTGCGGCGCAGTACGAGAAAGAGGAGAAAGGCAACAAACAACTGGTCGATGAGGAAAAAAAAAATCAGAGGAGAGAAACGCAAATGCAGAGGAGAGAGAAGAAAATGAAGAGAGAGAAAAGGCGCAGACTTGCCACGGAGGACACGAAAGATATTGCTGAAATGCTCCAGAAGGTGCTGAGGGAGGTTGTGGCTGAAATTCAAGGAAGACAACAGACGCGTGTCCATCTAAGGTTGATTCCATAGTATGTCGTGTGTACGAATATACCCCTGAGTCGATAATTTATTTATTTTTATTTTTTTGGGTGGATTTCGATTCCAGTTGATTATAATATGAATTATTAATAAATTCTTGATATTGTATCAAGATAAATATGAATAATATTAAAAAAATAATGAATTCAGACATGATATTAACAATTGGTTATAAAAGCTCGAAATCACATTGTTTGTTGTGACCAACAATTTGCTTTGCCAATTTTTTTTATTAAATGAATAAAGCACCTCAACGAGAAATAAAACACAAATATAAAATTAAAAAAAGAAAGGTGCACAGCAGCAGAACCCAGAGCAAGCAGCTACTCTACCCAAGATTGATTTTTGGGTGGATTATGTCCATCGTAGACTCCGTCAATTAGAATATGTTATGTGTCGTTTTGAAAAGTAAAAAAAAATAAATCAATAGAAAATTATCATGTATCATTTTGATTTTTCAATACGACACATAACGAATTTCTATTGATATTATACACCGTCACATGATAGACATCGTCCATCTAAAAATTACATTAAAACTAACAACAAATAATGGACAATGAGCTTGTGGCTCACAGTTCAGACAATAGCAGATGAGACTGATTTTTTTGGTGCATTGTATTATTATTAATATTATTAACAAGTACTTTCAATGATTGATTTTGTGTTTTTTACTCTCACATAATAAAATTTATTTATTCATTTTATTTATTAGTTATTAATTACAAGCATACCACTAATAATCAATTGCATTTATATTCTACACGATTTTTAAAACAATTTAAAAGAGGTTCTTAACTATTACAACTTTCTCTTACAATCCGAATTATCTGATCTGTAGAAAAGCCAGGAAAAAAATTGTAGACTTATTTTTAAAAATAAAATTATAATTACTCTCCTAAATTAATATTATTATAGCAATTGAATTTATATGCAAAAATTACATCATTTGGTCATAAAACTTAATAATGTCATTTTGTTCACAACAAAATGATATTTTTTATACTTAATCAACCCTAAACCTTTATAAATTTACAATCAGTTGTATTTAATGAATCAAACAAATTGATCTTAAGCATCATCCTAAATTAGTCTATTTTTTAATCACACCATTTTTGACAGTTTGGGTGATTCGGAAACGTAATTGAGTAAGTGGAGATAATTCAAAGCCTCTTTAAATATTTTCCTACATTAGCTTGCTACCGCGCTCTGTGTCTTTTTTTTAATTTGTTTAAATTGACGGGAACAAAAAAAATAAATTTTTATAATAAAAATATAATTATTAACAAAATTTTCAAATAAAAATTTATGAATATGAAGTCTATGATATAAAATAAGTGCATTATATCAGATCATCTATCTGGCAGTTGAAATCATCTTCATTACTTCTACAAAAAATAAAAATAAAATAAGAACAACCATGTATGCACAATAGTATATTATTTATTTTAAAAAGGAAAAAAAATCTAACCTTTCCTATCTTGATTTTCTTCTTAATTATGGCTAAACGTTAATTATCTTTTTCACTTAGTTTGCTGGAGATGGATGAGCTCTTCGAAGAAGATGACTGAGTGTCGGGAGTAAACTTCTTAATATTTGCATTGAGCAAAAACTTAATCATAATATCATATGTATCACTAAAATAAATGAAAACAAGATTTATATAATTATCATACCTCTCTAAATTTACACTTTGAAATTCTGGAATGGATGATGTGACTTATTTGACATTCGAATTGGGGGTATCTTGAAATAAGTCACTCGCTAAGAAAGGCCGGTCATTATCAGTAATATTCTCCTCGCTAACCGATATAACGAACTTGAACTCATTTCCAACCAAATTTATTATTATATCTGGAATGTCATCCAACATCTGAACTACAAATAGAATATAATCAACTGTAATTCACGTTGAGTGTTATAAAATTGATTGCTTTTGATCATTTTATTACCTTAGACTTATCAGCAACCAATTCTCCAGCAGTCGTGCCCACCAATCTCCGCACAACACTATCAAGAAAAATCAATTTATACTCATCAAAATCATCTTTGGCACAAATAACCATTAGATATCTGAAACATAAATTCCAATTTACTATTTACAATTAGCATTAATATACCTTTTTTCAAGAAATGACATGACTCTTTCACATATATGACATTAAAACTTGCCACCCAATTTTGAAACTCCACCAGCACAAATATTATAATTCTTATACCACCATGACTTGTTTACATCAATAGTCTCAATCTTTACTTTGACAATTATTTCAGCTTTTTAAAAAATATATAAATGAATAAATAAAATAATGTGTCATTTTGTTATTAAATTTAAAATGCGCTAATAGATGTACATATATTGTTAAAAACAATACAACCCAACACATACCTCAAACGAACGAACATCATTAATGTTCGTTATTTCATGAAGTGTGCACTGTATGATTTGCAAAATACTTTTTTCATCTCCACAACAAAGTGATATAAGACACTGATAATGCAATTCGTCGAACCTACACAAACATTTAAGATAAGCTGACAAAAAAAAATCTCTCTCTCTCTCATAGATAAAATAGAATCATGTTCAAGGTTGATATACATTTTCAAGGAAACAAGAACACTGATTTGCAATGAATTTGTTCACACTCATAATTAATTATAAGCTACTTAATAAAAAAAGATAACTATAAAAACTTAATTTTGTTATTGTAAAATAGCATACTCATATAGTATACAATTTTAGTGTTTGTTACAATCATTATGACCGGCTTAGAGTTTAGTTGTAGAGCCATACATACACATTATTTGTCATATCCTCCCAAAATTAATCTTGTATGACACATTGAAAAATAAAGGGCATGACATTAACATTAAATATATTAAATATTTATAGTAAGTAATAATTATACCACAATTTCTATTAATATATAAATATTTTATAGACAGAATTAAATGTCAGCCATCAGATAAACAAACTCTGAGAATCTCCTTGGCCAACCCAGTTTTAGTTTCAATTTCTCTAATGTCCTCAACCTCTTCAATGACCTCATAATATCTACATAAAAAATACCACCGATTAATGTAATTAATAAAAATAAATATATAAGATGTTGAATATTATTTGTAAAGTTAAATAATAATGATCTACAAAAATGGTAAAACATTACCATATGGAATTTTGGACGACTCTGACAAATCCGCACCTTTGACTGGCCTAGGAATTAGCTCTGTTAGACTATCAAAATCAACAAAATTAAATTTGTAATCTGGAATCATAAGGTCATCTTTTACTAGTTCAAACACAGTCTGGTCGGAAAAAGGTTAGGGAGAACGTGGCGGATACAGGACATAAATTTCCATCAGCCAACTTCACATTGAAATTGCAAATAACATAAAATTTTCCTTCCTCCACATCTAACTCAATCTAAGCCCATATATCATACTACACAAATGCATGTATAGATGAGTTCTGTTAAAAATAAAACACTTGTTAGCGATTTCAAAAAGAGTAAAAGTGGCTTTGATGTTTTTCTGAACAAAAATATGTTATAAGAGAGTATATACTTACATGGCCAAAAAAAAGAAAATTTTGTGTAATATTTGTTACAGTGAATACTAAAATTATATATAGAAGAGAGTATATTATCCAACAAAATCAAGTTTTGACCAGAAAATTTATCAAATTGATAAGACTTTGATGGCCAGATACTTGAAATACAAACTTTAATCTTCCAATTTATCTTCTCCTTGTTTAGAGATATCAGAGGTTCAAGACGTTGAAGAGACATGATAGGAACAAAACGTGGAAAAATAATAAAGGAGTTCGGCAGATTGAATTGAAAACCTTCAATGTAAAATTTGTTTCTAAACAAAAACATATAAATAAATACATTATGGAAAGTCAGTTACAATACTTGGCAAAATAAACCAATAACATTATCTGTTGTATGAGATATAATATATCACAAAGATAATCAAATGATTTGTTACCGTACTTGGCTCGATAATCGTATATTAGAAAATTGCAAAATTCTTTAAAAATAAACAAAAAAATCATAATATTAGCTTTTGAACCTAACAATTATAAATCTGATCACATTTATTTATGGTTCAAAAGTACATTCTAAATATCTAAAACTACTTAATAATAATATATTAATATAATGATAATGGTAAGGCAAATGCTAACACTAAATATAAATTATATTATGATCAGGAAAAGAGAAATAAAATAATGAGATAAGCGACTACAATATATACTCTTTAGCAATTAATATGGTATATCATATAATGTGCGCAATTATCAAGTTTAAATGACCAACTTAATTAAATTAATATGATTGATATGCACAGTTTTAATTACTTATGGCAACCGAATTGCTTCAGAAAATTTACACATTACTCATATATAAAAATTACAATTAATGTTTACTAACGTCATACCAACAACCAGCTAACACATCCAGGCAAAGAATCCCCCTTACTCTCTCACTAGAAGCTTCTCACATTCAAAAATCAGGAGCCATCGCATATCCAAGTATTTTAAGTTTGAATAATCTTTTTATAATACAATATTTAGGGTTTCGACAACATGAATCAAAGTGATAAGCATGATTGATACACATGCATCCACTGATTGAAATCTTAATACTTTATCTGACTACATAGATGCCATATTTTTGTGTCTACATAGGTTGAAATGAGAGATTTCAAATTTATTATCATTCCAAATTTGTAGAAAGAGCTGGATCAATCAGTTATAAGTTAGTGAATATTTTTTTTAAAGTAAACAAAATCTAATAATGATTTTAATTCTATAAAAAATACCACAATTTATGATTTTTGTTATATATGAAGAGCATACCATCTAGAATAATGAGAGAACAGAGTCACAACTTTCTTGGACATTATTACTTGATCACAAAGCTTGGAGATGAATATGAAGTTAGAATATTTTGAAAGGTTAACGTTTGATACTTAAAGGAAGACTGTGATGTGTTTGTTTTTGAAAATTCTATAGGCTCTTTTAATATGTTGATGTTTGTACACACGGGAGGCAAAAACTCTAGAGTTACAATGTTTGAGCTGGTCGAAGATATATATATGAGAAGACGTGTGACAACCATCGGGACAAGAATCTCCACCATTTCATTTCGCAGTATGGTCACGAAGTCGCTAGCTAACATAAAATTGATAACCTTGATGCTCTCCTAGACATGTGCTAAAGACCTTCCCACTGAGGTCTCTTCAGCTTTGTAGCCAGACTAAGTCTAAGTTCCAATTGTCCTTACTTGTTAGGCGCCTGTTCTGTTTATCCTTGAGCACTCCTTTTCTTTTGTTAGTGCTCGGGCCCCGATGCAGGCTTCAGCCCCTTCCAATTGGTTGTTTTCTTACCTTTTATATAATCCTCCTATTTGACCAAAAAAAAAAAAAAAACCTTAGGTGCTCCCATTTCAAGGTCTGGAAATCCTTTAAATTCAATTCATAGATCTATCCCTCAGTTATTTTCAAAGCTAACCACATATTTTTCATCATCATCACTAGATCTACCAATCCAAACCCATTTTATTGCTTATTGAGCAAAAATATGTGTTTTAAATCTTCATTTATTTGTGAGTTTAGCCAATTATTAAATAATTTAACAATGGTTCAAAGTGTTTTATTCTTATTTTGTATGAAATGGTGAAAAGAGAGCTTAAAAAGCAAAAAGTGCTAAAAGAAGAAAAAAGAGCCAAAGAGGAGCATGAGCCCAAATTTGCTCTGTACTTACCTGACTAGATTTTCCAAAGAAAAACATACTCGGTTGAGTACAATCCTTTAGTAAATCTTATGCGAATGAGTATGAAAATAAGTCTGCATGATACTCGGCTAACTACAAGAAATAAAGAGCCTTTAAAAGGAGGATTCTTGAAGGGAATTACACAATACTCGTAAAGCTCCCAAAGTTATATCTCAATGGCAGTTAGTCATGGGAAATACGCCCGTTTAATTTTATGGCTCCATTTCTTAGTAATTTTGATCATCTCCAAACCATTTTATCTCTCTATTTCTGGTTTTTATATTCATATAGGAAACTTTCTTTAAAATAGTTAAGAAATGGAGAAGGAAGAGATTCGAAGAAAAAATCAAAAATTATACAAGTCAGTTTGTACTCGATCGAGTAGAATTCTACTCGACCAAGTAAACCATGACCAGGCAGCTCTGATCCTTACAAGACACGTGTGAAAACCAAGAAGAATCCTTACTCGGCCTAAGTAGAGGCATTTATTGCCCTTACTTGGGTCCCGGGACAAAAAAATGTCTTACCTCCACTCGGTCCAAGTAGCGTTATTGAAACTTACTCTGACCGAGTAAAAAACAGGCCTTGGTTTACTCGGTCTAAGTATGCTTAATCGGTCTGAGTATAGCTTTTATTCTTACCTTACTCGGTCACAGTAAGGGCGCACTCCGGTGAGTTTTAATGAGAGGATTCATGGAGAAAATCCCCCCCTCTTGAAAAGCCTTTGACCTCTGATTTTCCCTCTCAATTCAAAACTATATAAGGAGATATTCTCCACACAATTAAACACAACACAACAAGAAAAACACTCACACTCAAGCCAAGGAGGAGCATCTCTCTTTAGTTTTTGTAATTTTCTTAAAAGAAGTCTTAGTTTTCTCCAAAACCATGAGTGAGTAGTCCCTTCATATTCCAAGGGATTTACGGATCATCAGAGATTGTTAAGAAAGTTGAGTGATAGTTGTCAAGTCGAGAAAATCCTACCCTCTATCCTATAGGCATCGAGCCAACAAAGGTGGAAATAGGAGTTGCCTTGATGTCTAAGATAGTTGTAGTTGTCAAAGTCGGTAACTAAAGGTGAGAATCAGAGGATTTTGAGAAGTGATGAAGAGGACCCCAACAATATTTTTACACATAGTCATGATGTTAGGAATCTCACCATTCCTACCGGTTTGTGGGATGAATCAACACCGGGAAAGATTATAGTCACTAGCTGTATTAGGAAAAGATCTAAGAGGTGGATATAAATTTGAGAAGCTCAAGTGAGATAACCTATAATCAATAAACCACTGTGTTGTAACTAACCTAGTAAATATTGCATATGTAGGAATATGATCCCTAGATGAAGTTAATTAAATCCTAGGAATATTTCTTATTTTACGATTTTCAACCCTTACCCCAATTTGCTTGGGTAAATGCTGCAAAAGTTAGAGAAAACGTCATCAATCGTTCATGTAAAAAGTGTTGGAACTATGCTAGATTGACGTTATTTGAAGTTTATACTCAGCTCGTCATCAATGATTTTGACATGAAGTACATTGTGGTATTTTCAGGGTGAAGAAGCTTGTGAAAAGTGACCGTGGAAAGATAATGCTTAACCAAGCCGCATGAAAGTTTCAATTCGGATATTGATGAGGGCATGGAACATGATGATACACAAGGAATGCTCGACATCATGAATGAAAATTTACATGATGATGTAGACGACATATTAAACTCACTTAGACACGCCTCAAAGATTCCTTTACACACCAGTGCAGACAATACATGAAGTTGGGTGCGGTTTTAAAACTGTACAAATGGAAGGCCACATATTCATGGAGTGACAAGTCGTTCAATGATTTGGTTGGTGCTGATCAGGGAGATGCTTCCGGCTGGTAATGTTGCCAATTAAGTGTTACGATGCGGAGAAAGTCTTATTTTCAATGGGATTATATGTCAAAAACATACATGCATATCTTAACGTTTACATACTGTAATTACAGTTGTATGAAGATCTTTTTGAATGTCCTAAGTGCAAAGCGTCTTGTTTCAAGTGAAAAGATAATGAAGGGAATAAGGGTCATGAGGTCCTGATAAAACAATATGGTACATGTCTGCCCTCAACCCTGATTCCACCGACTTTTCAGTAATAAATGAGATGCTACTTTTTTTAAGATGGCATGAGGAAGGACCATTGGTTAATGACTACATCACACATCCCACTGATGCAAATCAATGGAAGATGATTAACCTAAACTTTTCCGATTTTAGTGTTAATCTAAGGAATATCATATTAGGATTGACCACTGGTGGGATGAACCTATTTGGTAACCTTTACAGCCAACATAGTACATGGCTAATGTTACTAATCGTGTACAAACTTCCGCCTTGGATGTGTAATAAGAGAAAGTATGCCATGTTGATGATGGTAATATCTTGTCCAAAACACTAAGAGAATGACATTGATATTTTTCTTCATCCGTTGATCGATGATTTGAAATCATTATGGATAGGGGTGTGAAGGAACATGGTGCTTTTATAAATCAACATTTCACATTATGTGCCATGTTTTTCTTCACAATTAACAATTTTCTTGAATACTGTATTTTTGTTGGTTATAATGTAAAAGGTTCCAAAGTGCATCTTGTGTGCGAAGAATCTACGAGCTTGATCCATTAACAAAAATGTCAGAAAAATGTTAACATATATCACTAGAGGTGGCTTCTAATAGATCATCATTTTCAAAGAAGGAAGAAATAGTTTAATGATTCTCTTAAAAACTATAATGAACTAAGTGGCATAAAGGTGTAGTAGAAACGTTATCTTGTTTGAGCCGAGCACTATTATTATCTATTGAGAATTGGAGTAGGTACATCACCAAAAGATATTGTTCTACATGGAGGAACAAGATGGTCGCAACACTGTCCAGAACCGTGATGGTGAGTCTCAGTGATGTAGATGATAATGTGTTTTATGAGATTATTAAAAAAATTTGGTAACTCAACAATAGTGATTAGTCAGCACTAGGATAGCTCATGCATATTTTTCAATAATTTTTTAAATCAATATATATTTGTGGTCATGCAGAATTTGTTGTTGTAGAAAACATAGCTAGAACTGTTAATGAGAATCTATTTTTCAAAATATTCAAAAAATACACTAATGGATTTTTAAAAAAAATTTCTAGCCACTTACTTAAATGATTTTGCAAAAATGAGCTATTTAGCTCAAGCTTTAGTTCTAAAGAGAAATTCTTAATTTTTTGAAGTAGTTATCATTCTAAAGAAATAAAATTCTTATTTTATCAATTATTTTTAAACCAATGGACACCTGTCTTAAATGTTGTCAAAATTGTTTAGAAACTTGGTAATTTTAGGCGATCCAAATCTTCATTTGAAAGTTTATTTGTAAGGTCGTCTTTACAAACATTTTACACAATATTGTCAAAGTCTTAAGTATGGAATGATAATCATTCCAACTTTTAAAATCTCAAAAAAAATCAATTTTTCATAATGATTAAGAAATAAAAGTTCGTTAAACCTTTGAAAAATAAAAGGAAGAAAAGCTGAAGGCCAAAAGAGAATTGAAAAATAATTTATGGATTGAGGTCAAAGGTTAAAATCCGCTTCCATGCTTATATTTGGCAATTTTATGGCTATTTACACTAAAGGATCTTCAATTGGACTATTTTAAAGAATATCTTATAGTGATTTGAGTCGATTCTTAAACTATTTAACACCATTCTAAGTGTTTTGGTCCTATTCATACAAAATGATGAAAAGAAAGCTTGAAAAGCAAAAGAAGCGTAAATAAGATAAAAAGGCCAAAAATAACAAAATCAGCCAAATATGACATGTACTCACCTAAGTAGATTTTTCAAAGGAAAATATACTCTGTTGGACCTGCGATTTATGATTTATATCCATAAGGGGGAGAGTCAAGATCACTTTACATATTTGTTGGTAAAATTCGGCCATTATGCTAGAGAAACTCATATTATCATGGGACTAGGGGTGGTGAATTTATCACTTTCTTGCTTGACATGTGAGATTTTCTCTCGATCATTTTTCAACCCACCCCTAGGGCATATTTATTGAATGTACAACACTTTTGTACTGCCTGTATGTTGTGGTGCCAGTGTTTGTCAATCACCCATCGCCACCCCAAGTAAACATAGCCACAAATGTTGGACCCTCAAATAAGCCTACACTATATACGTCACTAGTGGGAATCGACAGTGTTTATTTGAGCAAAAGATGTTTTTTATAAAGCACCATGTAAGCTATCGATGTCTAAAGTCCAAGGTCTCAAACATCGTAAAAATTAAATAAATGTAGTATGGAGTCATAGGATAAACGGTGCTTCTTTATCAAGAGCATAGTATTTTATAACAAAAATAGATGATGTTTAGTTATAAAAAGCATTATCTGTTTTTTAAATGTTAGACGACGTTTTAAAGGACTTAATACTTTGTATATTATTTGTCAAAGACGATGTGTTTTTTCTAAAAGTGTCGTATAATGGAATTACTGTAGTTATATATTTAATTTATACACAGCATTTTAAGGTCCAAAATGCCATATTATTATTATTTAATTTGGAACTGATTTGAAGATTCATATTTCAAAATACCTATGAATAGACAAATTGAGAAAAATAGTTTAATAATAGGTAAATAATGAATTGTTGAAAACAAAAATAAATTTATTGGCAAAATTTAAAATAGGTAAAACACAATTTTAAAATGTAAATATTAATCAATTAACTTTGTATTTGAAACATAAAATTGGAAACTTGAAATATTCTAAACTCAAAGCATTCTGAAGACACATGGTGCTCTAGAACATGTCCTACCATTACATCTCTCACTTCCAATAAATTGTTATACAATTTATTGAGTGCCGAATGGGAACACAGCACGTAGTAACAAAGTAAATTGTTATACAATTTAAATTATGAAACATATTATTGAAAAATAGTTACATACTAAAAATCTTTTTTACATCTTGAAATTCTCCATGAAAAATCAAGGTGCGCGCAATTTGGATATTATGTCATGCGTAAAATGCATGACATAAAATCCATACCATTTAGACTCTTTTGACTGTTGGGACACCAAAAAATATTCTATTAGAATAATTTTATTAAATAATCAATTTTAAAATAACAAAATCAATCAAAGTTTACAATACTTTGATTATTATCCATTATGTGTAGCTAAAAGCACTAGCATCCGTCCGTCCACCCATATCATAATAAAAACAGAGATTCTTGAATAACAAATATTAAATTAAATGTTGTACTTTTATTTGTTAAACATTTTCTTCTGGTATGGATTATGATCATGGCATTATGATATTGCTTTGTGCATTCGTATTAGTGTTCTAAAAATCCCTGTTTCGGACCGATTAATCGCCGATTAATCGCTAGGCGGTGTTGAAACGTTCCGCCTAGCCGCCTAGCCGATTAATTGTTTAAAACTTAATTTTTTATGAAAATAATAGTTTTTAAACATATATATTTATAATTAATTATAAAATTTATAATTAATATAATTAACTCCGATTAATTGTCCGATTAATCGTTCCGATTAATCCCCGCCTAGCCGATTAATCGCTAAGCGTTGTGTTCACCGCCTAGCACCTCCTAGCGCATTTTAGAACACTGATTCGTATGCATGATGGTTGCAGTGGCGGATCCAGGAATTTTTTTTCGGGGGGCAAAATTACCTAAACAAAGTTTTGGTGAAATTTGGGGGGGAGGGGGGCGAAACTAAACATTTGGTTGAAATTAAGCATATAAATTTATTTTTTACATTTATAAGTTTTTTTATTTTTTGTTTTACATATAAATAAGTATTTTAGATGAGATTTGGAGGGGCGACTGACCCCATGGCCCCCTGGATGGTTGGGTGAAATGATTTCCTAGGGTTCGCTTTAACTTGTATTTCATCAATCAGATAGAAAAGTAAGTAGATAAATAATAAGACTTCAACGCATAAATGAGATCCGACCTGATACGTACTTATTATTTGTTTGACTACTGCAGTCTCTAAAATTATTAATTTTCTTGACGCTATTTAGGATTAAAAATCCTGCTCGTCAGTATACCTATTTACAATTATTGCACCAATGGTTTTATAAAAATATGGTAGATTGGATAACAAATCAAATGAGTAAGAAGATGTATATTAAAAAAAAAGAAAACAAACAATAGTTGGACCTGTTTACTTCGGCTTTTTAGTAGGCAAACAAACGGGCCTGGGCTGAAATGTCGAAATGATATGTAAGTTGATCAGGGCAAAAAGAAAGTTCCTCCTGAAAGTGGATCTATCTTTCAATTTCCATTAAAAGAACTGACTAAGATTGAAGCAATGACAAGCCATTTCAACCTACTAGTTGCATGAGTTAAGGCGTTGAAGTAAATTGTATATGGAGATGAGACATGTTGGGTCTTAGCTAGGTCTTGGTCTCTTATTGATTTCAGACCAAGACAAGAGTGTATAAATGTTTGAGTAATTGTGAATGCAATTTGCAATATGAATGGAAACAATACCTGTTTTAAAGAGCAATTGTCTGGCGATGATACTCTTTATTTCGTCAGACAGAGTGTGGCTGCATATTATCTCTTCACTTATTTTAGTAAATATTGATTTTTATTTTAAAACTGTCCCATTAAGGAATGTTGCCATTTTTTTTCTTTTTTTTTTCCACAGGACTTTACTCTTTAAAGGGAGTCCTTCCAGAAATTCTTGAGGGCCAAGGACAAGCCAAGGCCGAGGAGGGGATTTGGAATTAGTTTTCAACCAGTAATTGACGCGCCTCGGTTAGAACCTCACTAGCTGCGTCATTGACCTAAGCGCATAGATACCGCTGCCATTTTACGCCTGAAAATCTGAAATCCATCGCCTTAGCACTCCAAGTTTCTTCATGCAAGGAAAGTGAGCCCAGAAGTACATCTTTCTCTACAATTACATGTAAGATTCATCACCAAATATGGCAATAAAGATGACTCCAAAAAATTTTAATTGAGTGTCTACAAAAATTTACACAACAAAAATATTAAAATGAAATTCAATATATGATGTTCGAGTTCAAAATACATTTCAGACTTAATATATGAGTATTTTTTTTTTAATATATTGTGATTAATTGTGGTTGAACTACTGTCTATTTTAGACTGAAAAAAGATAATATTGATTTAACAAGAGGTATTCAAACTGATTTGGAAGAATTTATGATGCAGTTGAGTTTCATTTTAGTGGATAACTGCTAAATTTTATGTGTTGCAGTATAGGAACTTGGCAGGGCCAGCACCAATGATCAAAATTCATAAATATCATTTACAAAACTTTATTCTTTAAAGTTATAAATTTTCCAGCGCCATTGAACAAAAAAATAAATAAATTGTATCGAATAATCTGGTTGATGCCAGTAAGTCTTCAATCTTTTTTTACATGCGAGTGTTTTTAAGAGTAGTTTGGTGTTCATTCATTTTTGATGTTGTAGTGTAATTAAGACAGTGTACTTTTAATCATATGATTTGTACTTATTTGCTACATTCATCATCAAAGCTGTATTTTTAATACACTATTTAATTTATTTCGTACTATATGGATCGGATTTTGCTTTCTAGAATTAATTTTGATACTTATTTATTTTCTTTTGTATCGAACTTTATTTCGTAGCAGCAATTTGTGGTTGTTTGTTTTTTTTTTTGTTGAACTATACACTTTGCAGCCACCTATTGTGCTTTAATTTGTAGTAGATTTTTCTTGGTTGAATTTTTCTACTTGTTTTATTTTATGGACAGAACTTTGTATGTTACAACGGCAGATTTTTTTGCCTTTTATTTTTTGAAAATAATAAAACGGAATCCAAACTACCCCGGTCCGATCTATCATAATTGCCAAAAAAATGATAAAAAAATATACTAATTAAGATGTCATTCAGAATTAATTGAGTTTGATCGGTTAAATATAAATTTTTATTAAATTTGTTAATTATTAGGGCTGATTGATTGTGAAAAGATGTCGCTTTGTCTATATAAATAAAATGGTATCATTTAACTTGATGACAAACAACGTAATTTTGTTTCATGAGTATAATTCTTATATTCATAATAGTTTAAGAATGCAATAATAAATTTTATTTTATAATTAAGTCCAAAATACTAGCATCCTTTTTGATAATTCTGATTGTACGGGTTGCAAGTGGAGAAATGATGATAGTTTAAAGGCAATTTTAGTATTTTCCCCTCTTATTTTCTTAAAACATAGTAGTTTGTCACAAATAATCTCGTTCAGTACTCGATCAAAGCTCGTTTGTTAATAAACGAGTCGATTACGAAGAACAATAA
>NQLW01000278.1:187383-222015 GCA_002312845.1 Kalanchoe fedtschenkoi | reverse complement strand
ACCAATTGGCAATGAGTGGGGGAGCCCAACTATATATTAGGATCGCTTAAGAGCTTCCACTGGTCGATGTGGGATAATACCACTTAATATGCTCAACACTCCACCTCACTTGCGAGGACCTTTGTTAAACTCGACAAGTGGGACCTCGTGCGGACCTAGTTAACCGTCACGGGCATGTTCTAAGAGTGTGGCCAAAACCCGCTCTGATACCATGTTAAATTTGTTGGATCCACACTCAAAACTAATTGGCAATGAGTGGGGGAGCCCAACTATAAATAAGGATCAATCTTGAGCCTTCACTGGGCGATGTGGGATAATATCACTATGCTCAACACACTCACCCAATTGCATAATCAATAATTGCAAAAAATGCGCTTAATCAAATCAACTATCAACACAAACTAATAAATATGTGATTAAAACATGATTAACTTTGAGAAACGTGAAGTAATAGTCACTTGATATATGAGGTCACATTTGGCGCGCCTATGAACCTCATCTCCAACTGTGTATGTCCAACTCCTGGTACTCCACAAAGTAGGTCGCCCCCTATTATTTTAGTGTCCATAAACAATAAAATGCAATCAAGCATGTCCATGATGTGACCGCTCTGATGCCTCAACCGCTATAGATTATGAGTTTGTTATTGGATCATGATGCACCACTTCCAGGGCCGGCCCGATGAATTTTGAGGCCCTGTGCAACCAAAAATTTGTGGCCTAAAATTTAATGTAACATTAAGATTGTCATGGGACTTGACCGAAGGCTAACCCAGCCTCGTGAAGTTTAAGAAAAACAAACATTTATAGAATAAATTTATACCAAATCACATCCAATACATCAAACACAACTCCACACACAGCCAACAAATACATTCCTAGACATTGTCTAAAACCCTCACGTTCGAGTACTAATGCTCATGTAAATCAGCACTAAATTGATGAAGTACTTTAACTACGAATCCATTAAGCATTAATGCATTTTTTATAACGAATTTGGTCATTATTGCTCCGATTTTACATGGATGTGGGATAATCGCAATTGCTCTCATTACCTTTCTTCCCACATCCCTTAAATACAACTTATATTTATGAGAATCCACACCTATATATATAGGGACATTCTTCAATCCGTAACTATAATTTTATTTGCTCCAAGTGAGTTTCATGCTATTACTTTTACAAAAGTGAAGACTCTTAAGTGTTAGGATATATTAGTTTGAGCAAGTCATTTTGTGCAAGGTTATATGTAATTTTAGATGACAGCTTTAGATTAGATGAGGCTTTAAATTGAACATGGAGTAAGTGCAGAACTATTTTGACAAACCATTGTCACAAATTCATCAGTTGAACCACAGCTTAAACGTCCAATTATGAAAGACAAACTATTTGCATTTCCTAATACAAAATTAAACTTATGCTTATGTTTAGACTGATAAGTGTGCCGTAAAAGAGTTAAGGCAGAGCTTAAATTAATTCAGTTAAGTCTTATAATATTATAGCAAAGCTGCTTCCTTATCGTTCTGATTTTCAATGATATGGGATGATGACAAGTACTCTTTTTACCTTTTATCCCACATTGCTCGAATGCAATGTCATCAGAGTGTAAAGAGGCTTATATAATTGGATATTCTCCTCTTCTCTTACTGAGCTCGCCTCCAACGCTTCACCATTACCTTTTGTATGGTGTGTGTTATGACAAATCAAACCTTAAATTTTAAACATTTGGCAAGTCATTTAGCCTACGATGGTGGCTTTTACTCAGGGCCTTCGTCTGAGCGAAGGCTTTGGCTGGTGGCTTCTGCGCTTGCAGAGTCTATGCTTGCGGGCCTTCGTTGATGGAGGCTTAGACTGTGGCCTTGTGTGTGCGGAGACTTCGTGTGGGGGGCCTCCTGAAATTGGGGGCCCTGTGCCGTCGATCCGCACGCACCGCCCAATAGCCGGCCCTGACCACTTCCGCTTTGAGAAGCCAGTGAGTCTCACATGTATGCTAGTGACACGTATTCTAACTCTATGATTCAATATAATCTAATTGTTTGTTGTGTTTGAATTTCTTATTGATACGTATACATATTTCGAGACTAGTTATGCTTAGTCACATGTATCAGCATCAAGTGGTCTAATTTGAGCCTGTACTAAGTATATTGTTAAGGGAGAATGCCAGCTATGGGATAGCCCATGATGTATGCCTAGGATCCCAAGACCGGATGATATTTCATTCAATGGAACTATAGCGAAGCTACTGGAGTCAAAAGATCTAAAAGACTTAATTCTTCCGCGGTTGCCGGAGCACGGGCGCACCATTCTATCAAATTTAAAATTGTCGGACCGCCCCGACAAATAGACATAGACTAGGCAATGCTCGGGGGAATTATCAGTGAGGGCCTTCTACAAAACCTACACTCCGCCGGGGTTGCCATGCAAATCCTGGAAGAAGATCTGGTTGCTAGCGATCCCGGGAAAAATGAGCTTTCTCCTCTGGAAAATAAGACATGGGATCCTGCTTGTGGATACCTTCCTTCAGAATAAAGGCTTCCAGCTAGCTTCGAGATGTAGATGTTGTTCCTCTCTGCAAATCGAATCAGAAGACCACCTTATTGCTCAGGGGGAGCTTGCCCAGCGCATTTGGAAGTGGCTGGGTGAGCTGGCTGGGATGTCGTGCATGGCAAGGAATTTCAAATCCCTTTGGCAGGTTTGGGTCAGCATAATGTCCAGGCGGGCGGCCGTGAATTTTCTTCTTTTCAGCGCAGGTATCTGGGAGATATGGAAGATCAGATGCACTGTGACCTATGGAGACCCCATCTCATGGCCGAACGAATAGGTCTTCAAAACCAATCTAGCAGCCCGGGTGAAGATAAAAATGGAGTCCCATTTGCCGAAAATGGAGGTTCCTCAGTTAAACTTCAGCTTGATTACCTTCGCCTGGGAAGATGATCTTCCCTCCTCTCGGCCCCTGTGTCATCCCTCAGACTGGAAGCCAACTCAAACGGGGGTCACGGCTAATATTGCCTACAAGGAGCGCACCGCAGCATTCATCTTTCGCTCACCTCAGGGGCACTCCATAGGTGGAGCTTGCTTCAATCCGGAGGCTCTCATGGCGGATATTCTGCTAATCCTCAGCAGAATTAGCAACTTCGCACACTTGGTGAATCTTAATGAGGTGGTCGTTCAGTGGGACAGGGACGTGTGATCTTTTGCGGCCAGAAAATGGGCGGTGGCAGCAGGGCTTCCAGACCGAATCTCGGCTACCTCCCTCATCAAGAGGCCGGCTAATGGAGCGGCCAGAGCTCTAGCGAAGGCTTGCTCGTCTTCTCGTGACAGGTCGCCAATGATCTTCTCCACTTCTTCCCTTCCAGCGGACGTCCGCGTCAGATGATTCCTAGATTCCGAGCGGCTTGCTCCTTAGTCGACTATTGTATCAACTTGGCTTAGGCCTAGGCGCTTAGCGCCCCCTTGTATCCGCCTTGTGCGTTTTAAGCCTGTGGGCTTGTCGTTTCAATAAATTCTCCTTTCCTTAGAAAAAAAACAAAAAAAACCAAGTATATTGTTCAGTGTGCTACACTCTATGATCATATATTAAATGTTGTACTTTTATTTGTTAAATATTTTCTTCTGGTATGGATATTGCTTTCTGCATTTGTATGCATGATGGTTGGGTGTGAAATGATTTCCTAGGATTCACTCTAACTTGTATTTCATCAATCGGATAGAAAACTAAGTAGATAAATAATAAGACTTCAACGCATAAATGAGATCCGACCTGATACATACTTATTATTTGTTTGACTACTGCAGCCTCTAAAATTATTAATTTTCTTGACGCTATTTAGGATTAAAAATCGTGCTCGTCAGTATACCTATTTATGATTATTGCACCAATGATTTTATAAAAAAATATGGTCGATTGGATAACAAATAAAATGAGTACGGAGATGTAAATTAAATAATAATAATAAAAAAGAAAACAAACAATACTTGGACCTGTTTACTTTGGCTGGGGGCGGACACTTTTTTAGTAGGCAAACAAACGGGCCTGGGCTGAAATGTCGAAATGATATGTAAGTTGATCACGGCAAAAAGAAAGTTCCTCCTGATAGTGGATCTATCTGTCAATTTCCATTAAAAAAATTAAAGGGAAAATTACAAAATGGGGATATGTACTATCGCTCATTTAAAAATTACGATCACAACTATTTTATTTTAAAATTCATGGTCTTTTTTCGTTATGGAGTTTAATTGTAATATTGAAAATCTCAATCGCACCCAAAAAATATTTATTCCATTTAAATAAGCCCCTTCTCAATCAATTTTGAAATAAGAAATCAATCAACTTAGAAATGACAAAGTACCAAATGAAGGTATGTACTATCATACATTTAAAAATCATAGTCATAATTATTTAATTTTCAAATTAATTTTAAAATTTCTATTTTATTTTTGGGGTAAATTGTAACAAAAAAATAATAAATTTTAAAATTGAATAATTATGAGCATAATTTTAAATGGATGAAGTACATATCTTCATTTTTTTACTTTCCCATTTTTAAATTGACATAAGAGAGAGTTTGTTTAAATTGAATAAATAATGTTTGGGTGTGATTGTAATTTTTAAAATTACAATTGAACCCCCCAACACATAAGGACCGTGAATTTTAAAATCAAATAGTTATGACTGTGATTTTTAAATGAGTGATAGTACATGTCCCCATTTTATACTTTTTCCAAAAACTAATTAAGATTCAAGCAATGACAAGCCATTTCAACCTACTAGTTGCATGAGTTAAGGCGTTGAAGTAAATTGTATATGGAGATGAGACATGTTGGGTCTTAGCTAGGTCTTGGTCTCTTATTGATGATTTCAGACCAAGACAAGAATGTATAAATGTTTGAGTAATTGTGAATGCAATTTGCGATATGAATGGAAACAATACCTGTTTTAAAGAGCAATTGTCTGGCGAAGATAGTCTTTATTTCGTCAGACAGAGTGTGGCTGCATATTATCTCTTCATTTATTTTAGTAAATATTCATTTTTATTTTAAAACTGTCCCATTAAGGAACTGACATTTTACGCCCGAAAATCTAGGGCTGTCAATTGGGTAGGTATACCCAGATCTAGACCCGCCCAGACCCGTTCTTTTAAGATTTGAGTCTATCCATTTGGACATATTCAGGTCTTGGACCCATTTGGATCCATTATGTTTTATTCATTGATCTTTATAATGGATCTCTTTACATTTTTTTGGATAATTAGTTTATTCATATCTGAAATAAAATAAATTTTATAAAATAAATAAATACTTTTTTAAAAAAAATTAATACTAAAAAAATTCAAAAAAATTATTTTTAAAAAACTAATATTTTATAAATTTTAATTATTTAAAAAATAAAAAATTTGTTTAATTATATTTTCATAAATTAATTTGTTTTAAAATAAATTTGAATATAAATATATTTTTTCATAATTTATTATTTTCATAAGTTGATATTTATTTATTTTATTTGATAGTTTAGTTTTAGAAAATTTATTTTGGGTCTAATTGATCCAAATAATGTGTCTGGGTTTGGATCCAAAATTTATCAAATTATTGGGTCTGAATTTGAATATGGATCCGAATCCTTCTAAATGAGCCTGAACCGAACCTATTGACACCCCCTATGAAAATCCATCACCTTAACAATAACAGCACTCCAAGTTTCTTCAAGCAAGGAAACTGAGCCCAGGAGTACATCTTTCTCTACAATTACATGTAAGATTCATCACCAATATGCCAATAAAGATGACTCAAAAAAATTTTTAATTGATTGTCTACAAAAATTTACACAACAAAACTATTAAAATGAAATTCAATATATGATGTTCGAGTTCAAAATACATTTCAGACTTGATATATATATGAGTATTTTTTTTAAATATATTGTGATTAATAGTGGTTGGACTATTGTCTATTTTAGAAAGAAAAAAGGTAATATTGATTTAACAAGAGGTATTCAAACTGATTTGAAAGAATTTATGATGCAGTTGAGTTTCATTTTAGTGAATGACTGCTAAATTTTATGTGTTGCAGTATAGGAACTTGGCAGGGCTAGCCAATGGCGGAACTGAAATTTTGATTTGGGGGTATGAAAATTTTTTTTAAACTAAATGAGGTACAAAAATAAAAAATATAATATTTTTAAGCTTAATTGAGGGTATAAATTTTTTTTAAAAGTTGACCGGGGGTCAAAATTAAGAGATATCATATTTTTAGACTTAATTGGGGTATAAAAATTAAAAATATATTATTTTTACACTAAAATAGAAACGTTTGATCAGAAACTGGGTGGACAGCTATCCCCGCTGTCCACCCATTGATACCGCCACTGGACAATGATCAAAATTCATAAATATCATTAAAAAAAAAGTTCCCATTTATGTTATCCACCTGTACTCATTTGGTCAAAGCAGCTATTCTTCGTACAGTTCAAGTGAAAACTTTATTCTTTAACGCTTTGGTTTAGGGAAAGTTTCATGGAAAGAAAAATTAGGTGGAAAGTTAGAAATTTTTTTGTTTAGTTTAAATGAAAATTTTCATGAAAAAAAGTTTGATGGAAAATTATATAGAAAATTTTGATTAACAACAATAGGAAATGACATTTTCTTTTAAACTTTCCATGTTATACAAACAAGTACAAAATGATATGAATTCCATGAATAATTTGATTTCCATTCTATTTTTCATCCAATTTTCCTTCCTATGAAACTTTCTCTAAACCAAACATACCCTAAAGTTATAAATTTTCCAGCGCCATTGAACAAAATAAATAAATAAATTGTATCAAATAATCTGGTTGATGCCAGTAAGTCTTTAATCTTTTTTTACATGCGAGTGTTTTTAAGAGTAGTTTGGTGTTCATTCATTTTTGATGTTTTAGTGTAATTAAGACAGTGTACTTTTAATCATATGATTTGTACTTATTTGCTACATTATTCATCATCAAAGCTGTATTTTTAATACACTATTTAATTTATTTCGTACTATATGGATTGGATTTTGCTCTCTAGAATGAATTTTGATACTTATTTATTTTCTTTTGTACCGAACTTTATCTCGTAGCAGCAATTTGTGGTTTTTTGTTGTTGTTGAACTTTACACTTTGCAGCCACCTATTGTACTTTAATTTTTAGTAGATTTTTCTTGGTTGAATTTTTCTACTTGTTTTATTTTATGGACAGAACTTTGTATGTTACAACGGCAGATTTTGTTGCCTTTTATTTTTTGAAAATAATAAAACGGAATCCAAACTACCCCGGTCCGATCTATGATAATTGCCAAAAACAATGATAAAAAAATATACAAATTAAGATGTCATTCAGATTAACTGAGTTTGATTGGTTAAATATAAAATTTTATTAAATTTGTTGATTATTAGGGCTGATTGATTGTGAAAAGATATCGTTTTGTATACATAAATAAAATGGTATCATTTAACTTGATGACAAACAACGTGATTTTGTTTCATGAGTATAATTCTTATATTCATAATAGTTTAAGAATGCAGCAATAAATATTATTTTATAATTAAGTCCAAAATGCTAGCATCCTTTTTGATAATTCTGATTGTACGGGTTGCAAGTGGAGAAATGATGATAGTTTAAACGCAATTTTAGTATTTTCCCCTCTTATTTTCTTAAAACATAGTAGTTTGTAGCAGCAAATTTGTGGTTCATGTTTTTTTGGACAGGGCTGCAAGCAAGTCGATGTACTTGTGAACGTCTCACGAATAATCTCGTTCAGTACTCGATCAAAGCTCGTTTGTTAATAAACGAGTCGATCACGAAGAACAATAATAAGCGCGTTTAATAAATGAGCCAAACGTAAGGGAATGTTCGGCTTATTTATGTTCGCGAACAAGCATGGTTATAGCTTGATAAGAAGTTTGATTAAAAGGTTGATAAGAAGCTCGATAACTATATTAAAAAGCTAGAAGACTTACTTACTTACTTAGGTTAGAATCTAACTCAAATTTAAACATGTAACTGTATCGTAACAAGAGTACAGAGATTTGAAATTACTGAAGTAATAATTGACATAAATTTCATCTAACTTAAATGAAATGGAGGTCACTTATGTCTATCATTTGAGCCAAACATAAGGAATGAGGTATTCGATTCATTTATGATCTTATTTAAAAGTTCGATTTAAATTCATTTAAAGCTTGTTAAACTCGACTACGAATCTTTTTATAAATCTATAAAGTTACTGGTCAATAAAGTGAGATTGTTAAAGGAGTACTCATTTAAAACTCGATCAAATTCGTCTAGCTAAAAGCTCATTTATTTTATATATTAAACTTCATATTAGATTAATCCAAATGTTTGAGTAAAGCTCGAGCTCAACTCGAAATAGTTAAAATTAAACGAGTCAAGCTTGAACATGTATTTTAAAAGCTCGTTAATATTCACTCGAGCTCGAACTCGTGAAATTTTAAATAACAAACAAAAACACTGCAATACTCGGCTCATTTACAGTCCTAGTTTTGGGCACATTTCAAAATTGATTATTCAATGATTTTTTGGGCTAATTCGAAACTTGTACTTTTGAAAAAAAACAAATCATTTATTCATTTAAACCTTATAATTTTGGATCATTAAATTTCAAACTTCAAATTTTAACATAAAAATCATAAAAATAAATTTCTTATGATAAAAAATATAGAAGTTCATTTTGGTAGTAGTGTATTGATGACATGGATTAAAATTTATATATTTTAAGTTTGGCTAAAATCTATTTAAACATCATTATAACTTGATTTGATATTTATATAAAGTTTGGTTTTTAAATCTCAAAAATATTATTACGAAACAATTTGTGAATTTTAAATTCAATTTTTGGGTTAATAAATTTAAACATAATTGGAACATGATTTTTGACGTTTATAACCAATTTGGCCTTAACCTTAATGATAAATGCCTAATGTTTTTAGTTTTAAATTCTAAGTTTGGGCTAAAATCAATTCAAACATTATTTGAACTTGGTTTTGAGGTGTCTCAAAAATATTTTAAGAACCTAATTCGTGAGTTTTAAATCCTATGTTGCGGCTATAATCAACTCAAACAAAATTTGAACTTAGTTTTTGAGGTTTATAACCAAGTTCGATCTTAAAAACCTTAGAAACGCCTAAGACCAATTTTATATATTTTAAATACTAAGTTCGAGCTAATATCAACTCAAACATCATTTGAACTTGATTTTTGAGGTTCATAACCCAGTCTTCTTTTAGATTCTTAAAAATAATGTAAGAACCAAGTTTGTGAGTTTCAAATCCTAAGTTTGGGCTAAAATCAAATAAAACATCATTTGAACTTGGTATTTGAAGTTTATAATCAATTCTGGTCTTAAAACCTCAAAAACTGACTATGAATTAATTTTTAAGGTAATCTTAAGCTTTGAATTTCGAACCAAGTTTTTGAGATTTTTCTTGTAAGTTGAAGTATACTCCATAATTACAATCAGAGAAAAATCTTAAAGGGGCTCCGAACTATCATCACTTTCTCAACTATGGTTAGAACAATTTAAATGTAAAAAAAAGTGTAAAAAAATTGGACTAAAATAGAATTTATAGTTGCATTCCTTCACTAACATTACTATATGACTTATATTCTTGCGCTAAAATTACGTTGTTTTGTCTTCAAATTCAACGACATCATTTGGTATACACAAAGAAACTTATGTATTTCATAATCAAATGACCCTATTACTTCACAAATTTAATAAGATCAACTGTATATAATGAATCAAATCTAATGTGATATTTTAAAGGGGAAAAACCCAAAAGGGGCCCTGAACTACCACCGCTTACCCAATTGCGGTCAGAACTACTATGATTTCCAAAAAGGGTGCGATGAAAAAAAATGGACTGATTTTCTAAATTAAAATATACCATTACATTCTAAATCTAATATTATTGTAAGACTTAAATTTGTGTGCAAAAATTACGTCATTTGGTTGTCAAAAGACATCGTTTTCTTTATGTGCGCAAAATGATATAATTTATTTTGATAACCAAACGACGTAATTTTCGCACAAAAATTTAAGTCTTATAATAATATTAGGTTAGAAATGTAATGGTAAATTTTATTTTAGAAAATCAGACCAATTTTTTTTTCATCGCACCCTTTTTGGAAATCATGGTAGTTCTGACCGCAATTGGCTAAGCGGTGATAGTTCAGAGCCCCTTTTGGGTTTTATCCCTATTTTAAATTAGTAAAAATAAAAATTTGCACACTATTTATAAATTTAATAGTTCGGACAATAGATGAGAAAATGGCAACAAATTTTCCACCAAATTTTCCCTAAACCAAACACACCCTACGACTCCAACTTACTTATTTTCAATGAAACAGAGTTTAGTTTAGAGAAATATTCGTGGGAGGAATCTCTGGAGAAAATAGAAAGGAATTATTTGTTTGGTTTAGTAAAAATTGAAGGAATGAAAATTAGATGAAAAATGAAAATAAAAATTTAATTAAAGCAAATGGTGTTTTAACTTTTTTATTCTCATAAATTTCTACCTCTAATCAAACAAAATAAAAATGAAAAAGAATTCATGGGGAATTCACTTTGCCCATATTTTCCTACCCGCCTCATATTCCCTAAACCAAACACAGGCTAAGAGCTTCTACTTATTATGAGGTATGTAACATCATTTTATAGTTATTAGACTTTTGTTATCTGGAATTGCTATAAGAACTTTGTTGATGATATTCACCAAATTTTGATATTTTGTTTTTGGGTAAACTACAAAAACATACCCCGTACTACCGTCCATTTTCAAATTAAGTACCGAACTTTTAATTTCTTCAATTTCAGTACCGATTTTTTTAATTTTTCAATTTCAGTACTATACACTTAATAAAATGAGAAATTAACATGAAATATGAGAATTAGTTTGAAAGTCTAACTTTTTAGCTAGAATTTTAAAACTTGCATAAACATATCAGACCCAACATATGTTTTTTTAAATAAATTTTCTCATTTTATTAAGTGTATAGTACTAAAATTGAAGAATTAAAAAGTTCGGTACTAAAATTGAAGAAATTAAAAGTTCGGTACTTAATTTGAAAATGGACGATAGTTCGGGGTATGTTTTTGTAATTTACCCTTTTTTTTTTAAAGTTGTCGGTCAACTTAACCTTCTTTTGGAATACTTTCCTTTTTCGAGTAGGAATGTTTTATTTGATCATCATCCATGTTCACGCATTTGAATGAGTCTTAGTACAATTCAACTTCTAAATAGCCGCGGCAAACACCCTGCTTACCATCAACTTCACACAAAAATTATCATCAATATCAAAGGCTGAAAATTGTTTATTATGAATTTTTTCCCAAGTCCAACATCTGAAAAACACCAATAGTATTGTCAAATCATAAACATAAAAGATAAAAAACTAAAGCTTTTAATGAAATAAAATGACTCTTATATGTGTCATCTCTTTGGGCATCCCCATTAAAGGTTCGTTGTGAGGTTTGTATCAGGTTACAAACCACTTTTTTAATGTGGAACGTGATTCATCATTTAAAAACGCCATACATAATATCTTGATAATATATACAGCGTTTTTAACTTAAAAATGTCTTCTATTATATGGAAAACCTATATACAGTGTTTCTAATTTAAAAACTCCGTATATAGTTTTTGGGCTGGGTTTTATACTGTGCTTTTAAGTTAAAAGTGTTGTACATAGTTTAAGATTTTTAAATTAAATAATCTTACTTTATACGGTGTTATAAGATTAAAAATATCAGTTTTAATTATAAATAATTTTTTAAATAAATTTCTAACTGTTTACAGAAGTTTATGTCAGGTTTATTTCAACGTAGGTGAAACATTGGTAAAAAAAATTAATTTATGAGAATGCTGAAATGACATGACAAAATTCTAAATAGCATGACACAAATCTGCTTTTAGATTTATTTCAATATGATGCCCTTATACACTAGGAGATGATGTCCTGACAGAATAATATTTTACTAAAATAATTCAAAGCGGATTTTTCATTGCCTAAGCCATTCTATTTACAAAATTAATTACATTATGAAAGAAAAATGTTTTGTTTTGAAGTTTAAGGTTAAAAAAATCAACAAATCTTGTTAACTGCATTAATACATATTTTATTGATTCTCTAATTTACTTTTTTACATTAAAAAACTATGAAATTTGATATAATCTCTCCATTCTCTTTTGTATGCCAGTAAAGTTTACATGCATATTAAATAAATGCAAATTATCCAAAATAAATGACAAAACTGTGATGCAATTATATTATAGAATTAGAATCATATTGATAACTATTATATAATATTTATCTTAATATTTCATAAAAAAATCAACGAGTCAAATTATCATAAAAAAATCAAAACAATTATAATAGAACAATATCATATTTTATCATGCAGAAATGAAATCATTCAAACACACCAAGAAGTGAACAATATCTTATTTACATTATCAATATTCCAAAAGAACTCACTAAATAAAATAAAGTTGATGTGTTGTTGTAGATTTTTTTGCAAAATCACATTCTTTTCTTCGTTTCCAATCATATCTGTCATCCATCTTGATTTTTTCTCAAGAAAATCCTTTTCGCTCTACCATATATAGAAAGAAAATATCATAAATTTTTGTCCTTCCGAAGAACGCAATGGGCACGTGAATGAAAAGGCTGAATAACATGGTGACCTGGATCCCCTTTGGTTGTTTCGCTTTTCACTAGTGCAAAAATCTTTTAACAGATTTGTAGGTGCGAATGATGATAATAATGAAGTTTTAGTTTTGACTGAGACTTCTACTTCCTTTTTTTTTGAATATTTTATTAATATTTCTCTCTCTCTCATTTTTTAAAATAATTATTTTTATTGATTATTTTCTTTAATTGATGTTGTTGTTTCTTTTTTTTTTACGCTGAGTATTTTATTGATGATTCTATCTATCTCACATCTTTGGAATTAATCAATCATTTTTATTGACGTGTTAATCACGCTAATTTATAATCTTATCATTTACATTAGTTATTTCCACACTATTGAATAACGAAAATTGTAAGTGATAGACAAAAAATCATTTTCGCACTAGTGAAGGGCGAAAAAACTTCTGTAATTTCGCATCTGTCATCAAGAGTGAAAATGGTGAGGCTTTCCCCTCTTTGTAAGAGTGAAAAGAGTAGAGTGAAAAAAAGTCAAGACATTAAAAATGAAGAAAAGAAGGTGGTTTTGCAATTAAAAAATTCGGTGTTGCAAAAAGTCGAAGTCAATACGTACCATACATAGCCTATTTTTCTTGTTAAGTAAGGTGTGTTTGGTTTAGGAACAATTGAGTGAA
Organism: Kalanchoe fedtschenkoi; assembly: GCA_002312845.1. Classification (NCBI taxonomy): domain Eukaryota; kingdom Viridiplantae; phylum Streptophyta; class Magnoliopsida; order Saxifragales; family Crassulaceae; genus Kalanchoe; species Kalanchoe fedtschenkoi. Next base: position 208,656 of record NQLW01000278.1, on the reverse strand, counting down.
AGAAAAATTTGTTGAAAAATAAAAAGTAAAATGTGATAAAATGAGAAGGAAATTTTATAGAAAAATTAGATGAAAATATGAAGAAAAATTTATTTAAAATAAAGAATGTATTATCATATTCTACCATTTTTCATCTCTAATCAAATAAAAAATAAAATAAATTTCAGAAGAAATTCACATTCTCTCAAATTTTTATTTTCAACAAATTTCCTCTAAATTAAACACACCCTAAAAAATGTTACCAACAAAGAAACAGACACGAAACGTTTCAACTTGGAGGAGAAAACAACCGTGTGTAGTCGGCTCTTCACTTTCTTTGACTTTATGGCTGTGTTTGGTTTAGGGAAAATTTGGCGGAAATGAAAATTTGATGAAAAATTAGTAAAATTTATTGTTTGATTTAGATGGAAAATAAGAGGGAAAGAAAATTAGGTGAAAAATTTAATGAAAAATGTGATTCTACATGTATTAAACAAGTTCAATGTATCTTAAACAAATAACCATTTTTTGCATAAATTCAATGTATTTCATCAAATTATGAAATGATTAAATGTTAATATTTTTTTACCTATTTTTCATAAAACTTTCCATGATTATGGAAAATGAAATGGATTCCCAACAATTTTTCTTGACATTTTCTTTATGAAACCAAACAATAAAAAATTAGATGGAATCCTTCAAGAATTCCATTTCTTTCAATTTTCCGTCGAACTTTCATTTTCACTCAATTTTCCTTAAACCAAACACAGCCTAAGTTTCTTCAAAATTTATTTGTCACTCGAAAAAGTAAATTAAAGAGAGAAAAAAAGATTATCCGTCTGTTCTAATTCATACAGAATCTGTGAGATTGAGATGGGTATGCTACGATGATGGTGACGCGACCTGAATAGCATAGCAAGGATGCAGCAGTTCAGAAATAAATCCAAAATGGATGAGAGAGAGCCTGCCGCGTCTTCTTCTTCATTCAAGAACCCTCAACTAACCTCTTCCAAGAGAATTACACTCGCCCAGCTCCCACATTCAATTAATTAGCTCCTTTCAGGCTTTCACATTCTGCATTGATGCAACTTCAAACACACACGTTCGCAATTTAATGGGGGTAGATGAGGAGATGGAGACAATACAGTAGCCTTAAACACTCTCTGCCTCGAGAGTCTCGGGGCAGTTCAAGGCAGCCTTAATATAACGGACAGTGGTCGTTATGAGGTTAGTCACTGTGCTGGCCGACTCAGAAGTGAGTTTAGAGGATGGCAGTGAGGACACCAGTATTTGAAAGGCTACTGTGACTAAGGAACCACTTGACCTTGACATCGCTCCGTGGCTGCTCGAGCTCGACGTGCCAGCTTCCCCAGGTCGCCCATCTGGAGAGATGGTGAATCCTGACGGAAACAAGGGTATGCATGAAGGGTCCTGCCCGCTCATTGTCGCTTGGATGGACGGTAACTCGACCGGGCAAAAGACCAGGAGTGACCCTGATGCGTCGACGCTAGTTTCTTGCAGGATGACCACGTCGCCCTGGTGACTATCACAAGCCTAGAAATATAGCAAACAGTTAGTAACTTTGATAATATTTAACTGGTTCGATCAGTCTATAATTCAAATCAGCAAAAATCTCGTACCTGCAAGACAGAGATGCAATTCCCGGGATGTGACCCGTTTGAAATATGAGCCATCTCTTGAATAGGATTTCCACGACTGAGAACGTCCCACTGATCGAGCATAATCAAAAGTTTTCACAATTTATAATGATTATTTATTTATAAAGTAGTAATTAATGGAATGATTGGTCGTTGCATTATAAAGGAAAATCCACAGCAAGCTTGCCTGTGCTCTTTTCTGCTCATCCTTGAAGAAGTCAAAGATGGTCTGCGGGGAAACAGGCAGCCAAATTGTTGTGGCTGCGCCGAGAACAACGTCACTGCTTGGTTTTCCAGCATTTGTGCTCTTCCTAACAGCGACTCGGATTCCAGACTCACTGAACCCGGCAACAGTGATGCACGGATGGGCGTTTGCAGTGCTTACAGTGGCACAAAAGTTGGTGATCATCCTCTGACCGAGTTTCATCATGCTTTTTCTTCCATCAGGGATCAGATTTGCTGATGACAGGAGGCAGCATGACATATGGAATATGAGATACAGACTAGCTACGTTTATTGAAGATAATATGCATCTAGGAAACATTGTTCTAGAATTACCCCCTCCGGGTTCTCGAGTGAGGGTGTCGAGAAAGAAAGAAAACCTTTCGCACACTCTCTGCAGAGTGGCAATCCATCTCTCGGCGCCAAATGCGAATCCACTGTTAATCAAGTCTGTGTACAACAAATGTGGTGGACTTCTGTCATGTATTTCTACACGTTCCACCCAGATAACCTTTGAAAAACCATTAGGAATATCTTGAATAAGACATCCGGAGGGGAGCCTATGAGATAGATGTCGAGAGGAAAATTGATGGTTGCAGGGAAAATCACAAGAAACGTCTGCTATTATCCACAGGCCTTGTTGAACTTGTTGACAATACCGAAGGAAAAAGAATTCCCGAGTTGGTACTAATGGAGAAAGGACTTGCACCTCCGCATGCATCTACACATTAAAGCATGCATTTAGGTTGGTAATGATATGAAAACTAAAGCAAGCAAACACAAGAAAAATAAACCAATCCATAGAAACTGAACTCACCAAATGCAGGGCGCCATTCTGATTGCCTAACAATCCAGGTGACAACACTTGTATGGTTCTTGCCGCGGAAACAATGGTAGGGAACAGCTCCATCCAAGTGTTCTGCAAATACACAAGTAAGAAATAATATCAGCGCAATCTATATATCCCTGGAAGTTGCGGGGCTTGAAGAAGATTATTATTCTCTCTATTAGAATCATATGGGAATTTACCGAGTTCATAAACATGCCGACCAATGCTATACTGTTCATAAGAACAACACCTGAATCTCTTGAAGATTCAACCCTTGAGTTAGGGTTCATATGATTATTAGCCCTTCGGAACATCTTATGGTACATGTCAAGGTTAAGAACTTGTCTTCCGTCCGTGGCTGACTTCACCCACAACGGCTCATCTGTCTGCAGAAGCCTGTGCACTTCCTCAGCTGCATTGGCTGCAATGGTTGTCATTATTGATTTCTGTGTGTCAGAAAGAGCAAGAACCGGTTGCAGCTGCAGATTGTTGAGGGCAGAAGAGGTTGATCCAGCAGGAAGATCGAGATTGAGAGACGGACCATGCATCCCTTTGCCGCCAAAGCTTCCCATGGACAAGTCTAAAGAGGAAATGTTTATTGGTTGAACAGGTGGGAGCTGTGTTACTGGTCGTCCAATGTAGTTAGCTGCTATGCTAGAAACCCGATCAAGCTAGAAAAAAGAAAAGACGCCAACGTACAGCTCAACCACAAGTACAAGCTAGAAGAGGCCACATAAATATTTAAGAAAGAAGAAAAAACTACTGTGGTGCGTAAAGGGTTACTACCTCCTCTTTAAGTTGTGCATTGTCCAATCTCAATTTTCGCTCGTCGAAGAAAGAATCCTCTTGAAGATCAGGTGGAGCTCCACAGTTGGGGCATATGATATTCCTCAGGGCCTCACGCATGGCTATGTTCTCGCATCTGATCTTATCATTCTCTGCCCGAAGCACGCAATTACCAGCTCGTTCTAGTTGTCCCTGCACAAAGAATCAACAAGATAAGGAAAACTGAAAAGCTGATGGTATTATACAATCATGAACATGGAAGAGCAAGCATATTTCAGGTATATAAATATATGGTAACCTTTAACTGAGTCCTCCGGTTTTGAAACCAAAACTTGATCTGGCGGGGAGCCAATTCCAAGTCTCTGCTCAGCTGCTGCCTCTGCTTGTCATCAGGGTGCGGGCACTCCTTGAACGCTCTTACATTTTCAAAAATAAAAAATCAGCAAACTTGGTCAACTATATATCCATCTTTCTTGAATAATATATACCAGTAGTTGACTAAACTGTAATCCGCCGCCCAGCCACTACTGGGCGGCAAGCTACAGGTACATGTAAGTATTTTTGATGAAACGTAGAAAGATATATATAGTAAATGGGAGAGAGAGACTTACTCTTCAAGCCTTTGTATCTGGTGGGCAGTGTGACGATGATAATGCTTCTTCTTCATCTTCTCCTCCTGGTTGGGATCAGCCGCCTGCTCCGGCCCGCCCAGTCCGAAATCCTCCATTTTTTCTGATGGATCGACCACTTAAACACGCATGCTACTAACTGCACGCCGCAGAGACGGAGTAGTCTGATTACTTAGCAATGAAACTGTGGGAAAGAAAAGCAGGACCCCAGAGAAGTTGGAAGGAGGATGAGGGAGGTGGAAGATGTGCCGATCGAAATACTTAATTAAAGACGAGCAGCTTGGCGAGGACGACACGAAGAAGAAGATGACGACGATGACAATAATGATCTTAAATTCTTATTAATAATGATAATAATAATGGTGGGAAGAAATGGCAGTGCGTGTATGTACAGGAGACGAAGAGCGCAATTGAAGATGGTTGCTGAATTTAAAACGCTCATTACTCCTGCGCACAAAGGAGGAGGAGACGGCTCAATCAAGTTAATACCACTGAAATTAAGATAGAGAGAGAGTGTGTGTGTTAGTAAAACTTCAAACTAGCTAGCTAGGGTTTTTTGTTTTTTATTTTCTGGCGCTATAAACTTACTACTCACCGTTCGAGGAGCAGCAGCAATAGCAACAGCGACTAATACTCTCCTCTCTCTCTCTCTCTATAAATCTCTCTCTCTCTTCATTCACTGCTCCATCTTCGTTCTACATGCCTGGCCAGGCCTCCGCCTTGCTAATCCATTTCGCTGTTGCTAGCTATGCTTATTACCGTCACTAAGACTCAAGCGACCGGAGATGACCACAAAGTCAATCAACAACGTGGGTTTCATGTCGAAATTTTGACCGACTCTCACTTTCTCGTACATTTGCTTAATTCTTTCCCAATCATCCCTAATTAGCATCACACGTGCTTCTCGTGCCTTCTTACTTTTATCCCAATAATGATCATGAAAAAATGTTACCATTTTCAAAAAAACAATTATTCTCTAATTATGATTCATTTCTGAAATTAATTATTTCTCTCTCTTCCAAAACACTACCATACACTATATCTCATCTTTGACGCCTCCCAATTATGCATATTTTTTTCTTTATTACTGTATAAAACTGACGTAATGCTTTAAGTATGTGTATAAGTAATTAACTTTAATTAATGAAATTTATTTTTGTATTAAAATAACAGAAACTGCAGTATAATAAATAGAAAAGTGTATCATATATATTATATATATGAGGAGGAAAACATTCTTTTTTCTCCAATAAAACTTGGACAAGAGATGAATCATATCAACAAAATAATATTTGCATCGTTTATCCGATTTCGCTAAACCGTTATAATCTTTGAAGGATTGTTCTGTGGAAAGTGCGAAAACATCACTTCTACTATCATTTATTTTGAAAATGTATGCATGTTAATATATATACTCTCATTTAATTACTAAATCGTAGCTGAAATTAAATTGCATGAAATTTCAATATAGTTATTAAATTTCTAATTAATATTACTAATTTAATTTATTAATTATTACATACAAAATATATGGTTTAATGTAATTATTATCTATTTTTTTAGCATATTAATCTCTGTGACTCTCCTCCAAACCATCCCTCAGGTCTCCCTCGACGGTAAAGATTCATCCCCCCAAATAGAGATGATTCTTGCACATCGAATTTGACTAGCTATTTTTCACACTACCAATTTTGTTTTCTTTAATGGATATCAGTTTTCAGGCAACGTGGTGCCCGAAAAAAATTTATGAGTAGTTTACGGGCCATTTGCAGATAGTTTGCTGATACAAAATAATAAAAAGTGAAATCCTAAATAACTATGTCAAACTAAGAGCAATTTGAGAGCATATAAATTTTTTGGGTATTTACCAATTTTTGGGTGACGTTTCAAACCCTTTTCAAATGCCATTTTTTTGCAATACTTTGGGAATTGTTCGCAACTTTTTCAGGCACTTAAAATTGAAACACAGACCCGCAAGATGCATGTAAAAGGAATTGATTCCCGCAGTATACCAATAAATGACCTAAAAAAGGTCCTGCAAGCTACTCGTAAGTGGTCTGAATGCGCAAAAAACAAACTTTTATTCCTGTACTTGCCCGGAAATCGCTCAAAAGGGTCCCCTAAGTGCCCCATAAATTTTTTTCTAATGTTTTTTTTGTTGAGAATTCTGATTAACTAACAAGAGAGAAAATAATAAATAACACACAAGATTTAACAAGGTTCGGCAGTGTGCCTACGTCCTCAGGAGCAAAAGAGCATCTGTGCATTATTGAGTATGTCGTGCTCTGTTAGGTTTTACATTATATTTATAATAGTAATCCTATCTCTATACCATACCGCGGGCCTTTGGCCAACCCCAAATCTACTTAATTTTAATTGGCCCACAACTACTAGCATTGTTGTCACAATCTACTGAGATTCAGCCATATGTCACTTCCTACTCCACTCTGATATAAGTCCTTTATCAGTATATGAGCTATACCCAACAAATCTCCAATTTAGCGAATATCCTGCTCATTAGGAGATAAAATTCAGGGTATCTCATACCTCAAAATGGGCTAGAGTTCCTACTCTTCTAGCCGCTGCAAACATCCAATAAGTCCAAACAATTCTTGAACTTGTTTGTATTATCCTGCTCCTTTCCCTCGAAGCCGAGCTAGCTCCCATGTATCGCTTTTATTTAAAGACTCCGTCTCTTTTACTATTGCAGCCATCCATTTATCTTCTTCCTGGCTAGTGATAGTTCCTTTGAAAGATAATCGGATCTTCACTACTGATGTGAAGTGCATAAGAGACCATGTCTTCACAACCGAATCTGTCTGTAGACTTCACATTGGGGCGACTTCCTCTGTCTCTGACCAGATTATAGCTTTGTAAATAATCTTTACTTGAGGTATCAAGTGGTGAAGTAGAATTATCAACTTTTTTTTTCCAAAAGGTTGCTTACATTAGATTGATGGAATATACAAGAGGAGCCAATTAGCTCAGAACAAAAATCGAGAAAAGAATACAAAGAATCAACGAGCCTAATCTAAAAGTTGGGAGAGGTGCATTTTTGCTCCCCAGCCTTGATTGAAATTGGAGTGCTTGATAGAGGAGATACAAGTTAAATTAATACGACATTCCATTTTAATCACATGAAGGAGTTTAGCTCTGCAGAAGGACTCGTCTTTAAAGATCAAAGCATTTTTGAACTTCCAGATGTTGTAGCATGCTGTAGCAGTGAAAACAAAAGCAGTATACTTCAGCACCAAGAATGGAAAATTGTAGGTGGCTGCCCAAGAAACAAGGTCAGTCCATGAGGAGAAAATCTGCCTGTTAGAGAAGTGGCATAATTCCAGAGCCTCTGTGAAAATAGAAACTGTAGTTGGACATTGGAAAAATAGATGATCATGAGATTCAGTGGCTACTGAGCAGAGCTGACGCTGAAAGCTGGGAATCAAAGCCATTTTGTGGAGCCTTGATTTTGTTGGAAGTCTTGCTAAGCAGGCCTGCCAAAGGGTGAAGTTGTGCTCGGGAATGGATAGAGGATTCCACACCATGGAGCGCCAAGGAGGCTTTGGAAGTTGAGGCTGGAGGAGGTTGAAAACTGAGCTAGATGAAAATGGACAGTTTGGGATTTTCCAGCTGACTGAGGTACCAGAAGAAGAGAAACAGAGAAGGGCTATGTCTCTAACCTTTAAGACTTGTCTAATAGTCCATGGCATAGAAGGCTTTGCAACTAAACTCCACCAGTCTCCTGATTTAATGTAATAGGCATGGAGCCATTTAATCCAGCCAGAATCTTTTTTTGTGAATAATATCCCATGTCTGAGAGAGAAAGATAGATAGATTGATATGGCTGACAGATTTAATACCCAGATCTCCTTGAGATGTAACAGTGCAGACAGCAGACCATTTAACAGGGGACTAGGATTCCCCTTGCCAGAGAAATTTCCTGCAGATAGAGTCGATAGCTTTGAGGATGTTTTTGGGGATGCTAAATACTCGCTACCAGTATACCTGGAGAGAATTGAGAATAGATCGAAGGAGGACAGTTCTGCTAGCATGGGAAAGCATCTTGTGACTCCAGGAATTAATTCTTGCTGAGAAAGTGTCCAACAGAACAGCACAGTCACTAGATTTGATGGCCTTGCTATCAAGAGGGATACCCAAGTACTTAGCAGGGAGAGATCCTTTAGAGAATCCCCCTAAGTCAAATATGGTAGTAGCAAGGGAGAAAAGACCAGCCAAATAGATTTTAGACTTGCTAATATTGACAAACAGACCGGATTCAGAGGCAAAAAAATGTCCAGGAAGGATTTAACACAGAGAATGAAATTCTGAGTACCTTTGCAGAAGATAAACAAATCATCAGCATAAAACAAGTGATTTAAATTAATCCTTGAGCATTTGGGGTGGAATTTAAAATCTGGATGGGCTCTCAAATTCCTTGACAGAATTTTCATTGCAAGAGTGAAAAGAAGGGGAGATAGAGGGCAGCCCTGTCTTAGACCATACAAATATATCTTTTCTTCTGCAATTCAGAGTAGAGAATAATCATCTGGTGATGAATTCAAAAAGAAGAAATCATGCAGCTATATATGAGGATCAAAGAAATAATTGTAAATAAAGCTCAACTTGCTTTGGCTCATGTCGGTGATCGGTGGATGGCCACTCTATCTCTAGTAGCTAATTAATTATACATCAGGCTATGCCCACAACAAACTACACAAACAAGACGCCCACCAGTGTCTATTTTTCAGGATATAAAGTAGTTACACATTAGTCATTACATACAACAGGCTCTGCAAAGCTTCATGCGAGATAAATTTATATAAAGTTCATATTAAACGAGTTTACATTTGATCCATGCGATTTAATCGCTTCTTTCTGTATCTCCATGCGACTTGAATTCGGCGTGCAGCAAGACCTCGCCAGTAGGGTGATTCATACCTGCCGGGAGGCAATGGATTGGAACTAAAATCATGAACAAAGATTCCAAAAAACTTTTTGAGTTTTTAATATGTGATGTAATAACAGAAGGCACTGGGGGTTGCCACTCCTTACGAATTTCATATTCCGAAGCAACCAACTCTATAAAATATCTGACTGATTAACGTCCTACTAGCCTAATGCTTGCTATTTATATGGACGACACTGTTCTGGCTTGAAGAACTTGAAAGACTGGACACTAGGTTTTAATTGCCATAGAAATACCTTATTGCTCCTTGGACACGGGGATTCCGCAAAAACCTCGAGAACAGACTGGTGACCTCTTCGATATCCGCAGCTCGGAGAGTGAATGCCTCTACATTTGTCAGGCAGGTAACCATCCTATTACTCACCAATCTCTGTCCCAGAATCCTCAGCTTTTTAGCATCTGCCACCAAAACAAAACAAAACAAAAAAGGAAAAAAAGAGCGCATAAACTTAAATGAAAACATCCTCGTAGTACACAATCTGGGGTTGATAATCTGAGTATCTAAAGCATCAACGAACGGAAGTGTCCACTTGCAGGATACTGTTTGTTTAAACAGAACACGAGTTACCTTTGTTCACCGATGAATGCTCCAGACACCATGACAAAAGTTCTTCACCACAGACGTCTCCTTCGGACAGAGTCACCTTATTTCCATCCTCCCCGCAGCTATCCATTTTTCCACGCACAATAAAGACCATCTTCTCAACGAGTCCGTTTGTGAATAAGATTTTGCTCCCTTTAATGTAGGTCTTTTGTCGTAATCGCTCACAGATAGAATCTAAGATTGGTTCATCCATCAAGGAAAATATTCTAACCTGAAAACAAATATCGGGACCATAACATAATCAGCAGTTCAAGATACACATATGACTTTCGAGAAAAAACCAATAATATAATAGTGTAACAGACATTTAGATCTCCTTAAAACCGGGTCGTCATTGTTGTAATTTAGTTTCTCATGTCATAATTGACTTCGTGACTCCTATCAAATGTGTAAAACATATGGCACCATCAACAAGTCAAATATTGAAACATGCATAAAAGTCCTTTAATTTGTGAAAATGACGGGCAAATAATTTCATCAAACATGCGGGCGAGACAACTTACTTTTTGTACAAAGTTGAAGAGATGACGGCGTATGCCTCTCTGAAGATCTTCCGGCAAATTTTCCAAAAGCATTTCTTCATTTACCCCTCTGGTTGCTGCCCAGTTATACCGTTCTGACTCTCGAACTTGCCTAATTAATTGAACAATTTATGGTTATGGTAGCCAATGAAGATCAACTTTATGAATCGTGCATGATATGAATCCTTCATTGTAAGTAAGCTTACCTCTTTAATAGGTTATTCACAGGACAAAATCCAAATAAAATATTGTATAAGGTGAGGTTGGATTATCCAACTTAGTTTTTTTTTTCCACGCGTACACCCAACCATCAGATATTCCTACTCTGGTCATGAGAATTGTCAGAAATCACACTCACCCTTTTTATCGCCAGGCCATACCCCTCGAACCTTAACAATGTCGCCATTAAATAACAAAACAAGGAAAATTTATTTACCGTCTTAGAACTTCAGGCAAACGGCGATGACTCATCCATTGTTCAACATCTCGGCGTCGGAGAGACATTTCTAATTGCCTGGTTCAAGATGTAGAAATATGTGTAAGCATTTTAAGTCCAAGCGAACACAGTTGGTTCCTCAATCCAAATTGAACAGTATGCATTTTAATATCTCCAAGTATAATCTGTTGAACTTTCCAAAATACATTTACAAGTATAATCTAGCACATACTCAGCTGAATTAAGGAATACTTGACAGAAAATGAGACAAGAAAAAGCTTAGTAGGTGCCAAATTAAAATAATAAGATAATTGTATGACTTGCAAAATCAACAACTACCAGTGATCGATCAGCTCACTGAAAAGAACTGTCACACTCAAGCAGTAACAATCACTGAAGAGCAACATACCTTCGTCCAAGTGCCTGAAGAAAATTTTGCATATTTCCAATAAGCAGAGCAAATAGCAAGAGACCTAATCCAATAATCGTCATGGTGAAAAGTACTTCCCATACAAAATAGCTTGGAACTTGATTGCCAGCCAATGTACTGATTTGCTTTTTGAATAAAAGCATATGACAAAAGAAAAAGAAGGATTTACATCCATGAGAGAGACACATCAGAGCGAAGTTTCAGAGTTGGCAAAAGCCAAAGTCACTTAAATTATAATAAACATATCATGTGATCATAAAAGTACCTGAAAGCCCCAGAATAATGAGTACACATATCTTTTAATGAAATCGTGATGTGTTGTAAGATTGACTGCCTGTACATATATTCCGTAAGGAAAACCATCAGGCTGAAAACAACCAGAGGCATTTATATATTGTGCCCATTCCTGACGACCCGGCTCTGCGGGGTCTGGTTTTCCATGTCCACAATCTATCAAGCCTATGCAATTTATTGATCCAGAATCAGTACAAGCATTCCGAAGGCACTGATTAACCCTCTGTTAAGTTTCAGAAAAGAAATTAGTGAGTTGTGTCTCCAATACCTCATGAACTTTGTCAAACAGAACTATAACTGAAAATAAATGATTTCATTCTCTGCTTCTTATTAACAGACCTGTAAACCTAATAAATACCAGCATGATCCCACCACATGCCCAGCCAATACAAAAGTCAGAAGATTAATAACAAAGTTTGCCCATGCTGACTCAAATATGAAACCGCTTGGACTCTGGCCAGCAAGCAAAGGCATAAATCTGTATAATCTAGGAATGTATTGAACAAGGACAGCACCACGCAAAAGATTTTTTGCGAAATTAGCTCCAGAAGTTCCCAAGTGCCTCGGCAGTATCAACAATATTATAATCTGCACACAGTGTCAAACAGGAAATAAGTACACATAAATGCATGAATGAATACCAAAGACACTGCATTTAGAGAAAACATTCGCTACTTTTGTGCAATCTACTGCTGATCATCAGTGTGTGTCCTTCCGACCATTTATCATCTAGTCCTATGACATCTGTTTAAAAGATCAATAATACATGTCCAGGATAAAACGATATGAGAAACTGTCACTGATGGTTTAAAATGTATGGGTCATCTCATCTGATCTCAAATTCAACCTGTTGTCATACATAGTGCTTCATGGAATTATAGAGCGCATCAGTTTACTATGTATATCGTAAAATTTTCACAATGGAGTGACATATTCAGTTGAAGAATTTGTCCTTGCTCATGACTGGTATATTGAGGTTACCTGGGGCAGTGGCAATACAATGAAAAGATCAATCATGAAGAATCCAGAAAGGTAATTAAGTGCTATCTCCTTTGGTTGATCAACTAAGTCTCCAGCACCAACCACTGTCGATTCTGGAGACACGAAAGCTAACCTAAACTGTAAAATTGCCATTTGACAGTGCAAACCAAATGAGTTTGGGTAAGAAATGTCAATAAGAATAATGGTAAATAAATAAATAAAAAATTGGAAGACCAAGTGCAATATGATATCCTCTGCACGAGCAATGCGGTCTGAGATTAAAAATCATATATCATGAAGAAACAGTAATATGAATTGTACTGGAGCTGGAGGACGAGTTTACCTGAAGCAGAATGTGAAGCAAGTAAACAAAATCAGTTAAGCTTCTAAAAACCACCATTGCAGTAGTGATGGGCCAGTTAATAACTACGCACTTATATTTCTGCAAGAAACAATAATATTAACATACCATATTGAGGCATATAAGTAGAAAGTCACTGATATTTTTTTAACTTCTATCTTTCTATATTACCACATCTACAGATAGCAAGAAGAAGAACAAAGGATCCACAAAAATTGCCACCAGGCAAGAAATAACAAAGAACTTGTTCCATTGTTGAATAATCTTGGCATGCGGGTTCATCACCCCAGGAATGTATTCATTCAGAAACGAACAGGATCTCCTCGCCCACCCCTTGGCATCACCATACAGAGCACTATGAAACTGCAGGAGCGTAAGGATACAAATTTAAATCAGCGAACAAAATGATGTAGAGAAGAGAAGAATAGAAGGGCACATAGGGATAAACAACAGGATGATTGAAACATGGTTGACATTGTAGAAAGTAGAAACTAGAAATATAATACTACACAAATACAATGATTCGGTTGTAAGTCGAATAGTGTATACTCGATTAGCTTCCGCATGCTTGCTGAATAATGAGGCTACATGAGACATGCATTATCAAGCTCCAGGTATGAGGCCAGTATCGAAGAACTCTAAGGCTAAATGAGATGGCCTAGTGCAAAATGCTATTGTAGAACTTTCAAATTAAACTGTTGTGTAGACATTGCATATTTGCATTGTACATCCTTTTCTTGGTGTACTTAAGTAAAAAAAAAATCTAGTAAAACAACTAGAGTTACATGCCATATTTTGTTCTAGGACAAGGACAGTGAGTCTGCCAAGCAATGTGCAAAGATTAGTTCTGGCTTGTCAGGTTTGCCATGCACCTGATTATCATGTGCATAATTCTTTTAAAATTTAAGGCATCTCAAGAACCCAACCCTAGCATACTTTAGTACAGGAAAAATCTAAAGCTGCACGCTATAAAACAGTTAAACAAAACAACAAACAATTCAAATCTTATTTTCATTCACGAGATAAAAGCATTTCTATACTTATCCCTTAGAAGGTGATTAGCATGACACAATATGGAGAAACTAAAAGACATCACAGCTGTCTAAGGCTGAACTTGAATCAAAGGGGTAATAGCGATAAATGGTAATACTGGATTTAAGAATACCGTTTGATCTCTGGAGTTGTTCCGTTTTGCATCTTGGAAGTTGTAATAAGTAGGGCAAGTGGTACAGTAAGGATCATTGCAGAGCCCCAGTTGGCCAGACTTGTACAAATGCTCATTGTTTCTAGCGTAGTTGTCATCTTGCCAATCTTTATACTTCGTTCCATCGAAGGACATGTACTTGTCAGTTACAGGGTCAGCCACATTCAATACAGTTTCTTTTTCTGTAAATTGAAAGTTTCGATCAGCTGCGCGCCGATTCACCGGTGAATGTCTCCGATCAGGTCTTAAAGGTCCTGTATGACCGGATGTGTTGTTTGAGTAGGAATCCACCACATAAGAAGTAGCAGTGGACATGGAGACACTCCTAGATCGGGACCCAAATGATCTAAATTTGGAATCCCCATGTTCATGTTCTAACGGGGGACATGTGTCTGACAGCATTGGTATGTCATCTTTCTCCAAACCCGCCATTTCTCAGCGGCTGACACAGGAATACAGCAGAAAAATCAATACATCTATATGCATAAGAAACAATGATTACAGTAGCATGACAAAGAATAACCTGTAAGCTTGTGAGCGATTTGGGGTTGCGTCAAAGGAGCACAAAACACAACATACAATCAGTAAATAAACCATCACACACAGAAATCAGAAGCAAACTGAAAGATGAAACACACATAAATGGGGGTGTAGTCAAGCCCAAACCAAAGGAAAAGCAGTTTCCAACACGAAAGCTTGTGGAAAGGAAAAAAACAACACAAGACTTGAAACAGAAGTTGACTTGAAGTGAAGGACGGGGTGGTGTGAGCAGTTAAATTGGTACTGTAAGCCTCAAACTCTGGTATAGAAATTAATAACAAATGGAAGACATACCAGCAGAAGCTAGTAGGAAATTGGAAGCGGAGAGCCAAAGGAAGAAGAGAGTCAAAGTTTTAATAACTACAAAGTTGGAATTTTATGATTGTGGAGGATTCTCCGGAGATGTCACCTGCCGGCGACAGAATTACTCCGCTAAAAGTTAGTTAATTCGAGGAGAAGGACTGGGGAAAAAAAACAAAGAAACACGCGTTAGCATTTTAGATGATGATGTTCACAGCTGGAAATTAATTACTCCCTCCGCCTTCATGTACAAGTCGGCCGTTTAAATGGAGTAGTTTAAAATTATATTTAATGTTAGAAGTTGGAATTTAATAAATAAAAATTTAATTTATATTTTAAAATTTTATGTAAAAGGATAGAATTGATGTATTCTTACCGTGGTAGAATTAATTTTTTTATTGATTATGATAATGAAATTATTAAAATTTAAATTTTCCAGATATTCGTAGATATTAAATACGCATTAAAAATATTAATTGATGAATCCAAATAGACAAAAATATTCAATTTATTGAAAAATATCTGGAGATAATATATGTTTACATCATGAACCCCCGGCCCCGAGGGTTAATGTTCCCATCTTCAATTCCAACCACCCTTTTCCTTTTCAAATGCATTTGAAGCCTATCATCAAAGAGTAGTATTTTTTTCTGATAATGATTCCCTTATGCCCAAGTCAGGTGATTCAAAACGATGGATAATACTCATTGGGTCTCGCTCTTGGGCGCATACCCGGTAATCTAGCGGATAGGCTTGGCCCGCGGGGCGAAGCTCAGAAGCACATATCTCACTATAAATAGAATATAGACATTACATTTCCTGTGATAATGGAAAACATACAGTGAGGCTTGGGATTTATCTAGAAAGAGCTAGTACTCCAGCCAGACGTGGTATCCTACACTTGTGTGTAGATACCGTTAGAGGTGTGTCATCTGCCACACAAAGAAGATACCAAAAATACCGTTATATTACTTTTATCCTTTCTAAATTCATTTTCTTCGGAAGATTTCTCAACTCAGATCCAAATTTATATCTCAGATCTAATTAAGAAAATTAAATTAAGAAATAGGTAATCCGGATCCAGATCTGTATCTGGTAATTCGGATTACAGCTAAAGCCATGAAAGTATTATTTTGGCTTTTCGGATCCGGGCTTATGTCATATGATTTGGAAATCCTGATTTACATTTATGTGGGTGATTCCCGATAATGGTATCAAAGAAATTTATGAAATTAAATCGTATAGTTTGTATTTGATAAACTTATTTTTCCGGTGATTGGATCAAAAAAGTAAACGAAATGGAAATGAAACAATATGATTTTTCAGTATTTCATTGTTATGAACATTACGAAGCTGAAAATGATTTTTTGAAATCACTAATATTACATTTTATTTGAAATTTACTCTTTCACTAAAGTTATAATGGTTTTTCAAATATTGTTTGAAAATAATTTATATAACATAGTGTTAATAAAATAAACAAATCATAGAAAAGACATGTGACATTATCTTCATCAAATCAATGTCATACATAATTATAATAAGTAAATCAAAATAATACTCATATTTTAAAATATTTGAACTAAGAATTGAGAATGAGAAATGACAGAAAATTATATAATGATCTATACAATGTAACTCATTCCGTCATTTTATACATATTGTTTAAGATTAATTTGAGTAGATTAAGGTGAATTTAAGGCTAACGGTTGAACAAATTTAATAAGTATGTGTTTAATATTTTTTAACAAAATTTGTGTGAAAAGTAAGTGACGGATTGATTTTGTATTAATTATGATAAAGAGGTGATTAATGTCTGACGTTTTAATGTACTTGTTGATAAAGAACATAACTACTTGGTTGCTTTGAAAAAGCAAATATCCATAACAAA
Source organism: Kalanchoe fedtschenkoi (assembly GCA_002312845.1). NCBI lineage: Eukaryota > Viridiplantae > Streptophyta > Magnoliopsida > Saxifragales > Crassulaceae > Kalanchoe > Kalanchoe fedtschenkoi. The sequence goes on along the minus strand of NQLW01000278.1, from coordinate 192,028 downwards.
ATGTATTTCACAGGAATGATTCCTCGAGGAAGAGGAAGAGGTAGGGGAAATACCCCAAGAGGCCGAGGTTACACCACATGCCTTTTAGCTAACCGAGGTGATACTTCGGATACTCTTATTCAGCATGAAAAAAGAAAGCTTATAGCAAACCTTTCCCAGGAAGATATACCTTCCTCATCAAATTCTAACCCTGTAGCATCATATGCTAGTACTATAACAGAGGAAGATAAAGCTCCCTGGATAAAAAGCTTAAAGTCAGAAATTATATTTCTGCTAGAAGACAGTGATTTACAACTCAAGAATGATCATTGGGAAATAATGTCTAGATACTTAGACTCGGCATCATATGCTGCAACTTCTTACAAAACAAGAGGGTATTTTGAGGAAATCCTCAAAAATAATTTTTGTGAAATTGAACATTTTACTAAGGAGAGTAGCAGAAATGTCTACCAATTTAGTAAATTGACTATCAAACAGATTATAACTGTTCACCAATGGGGAATATCCCCTATGAGGGAAAAAGAGATTATAAACTCCGGAAAGGTAGTTTTCAAATATAACTACTGGGATTATATCCAAGCTTTTGACAAAATACTCTTATATGAGAACCCATATCATAAACATACCTGGTTTTTCAAAGTTTGCGGGCAAGTTTATAACAGCCCTATTCCAAATTGGTTTGTTAAATGGTGGACTTTAAAAGGACCATCAAGCCTTATAATGCCAGAACCATTCAAGCAGTCATATCTTGATTGGAGGAGAGTTTCTCCAAAAATCCCAGAACTAGCTGATTCAGAGAAATTCTCGGAGGATTGGGTATTGTTATACTTCTTTATAGAATTCTCTATTCCATGGATCTGGAAATGGACTCCAGAAATCGGTTATACCGAAACAAAACTTCCTGGCGATGCAAAATTTCCTTGTGTTCTCAGAACAATTTATACTCGTTTCTGGGAAAAAATGGTTAAAATGGATCCTCAGACCAAGAAATTATTTGGTCAAGAAACAGTGGATGATATCCAATCAAAGGTTAAGAAATATAAGGCCTTAACAGTTATGGAAACCAAAAAAGAATCAAATCCTTTTGAAAAAATTTCTATCAGATTAAAGATGGAAAATCCAGAAATTTCGAAGGAAGATATGTTAAAGGCATATCTTGAAGAGGTGAAAAAGGAGCTGAGCAGGCAATTCACGCATCCTCCATCAGACCAAAGGTCAGATACCTCAATGAAGACAAGAGCGTCATCAAATGAAAAAATCGAAGAAGACTTGGCGGGAGAATCCCAAGGAGAAGACTTTCTCCATGAAGACCAGTTATTAGAGCTATTAGGCCAAGAAGAGCCCATAAACCCAGAAATCTACATGGGTAAATTGGACCAGGCTGGAGAGGATCTCTCCAAAAACCAAACAGGGAAAAATGTAGCCCAAAAGCGATAAAGACATAAAGAAGGAATCTCTTCTTTAGCCAAGTGCGAGACAATGAAGAGACGTAAAGGGAGCATGTCCTTTAATAAAGCGACAATGACGGGCACTCAAAGGAAGTCCGTAGCTTTAATAAAGCTACTTTTAAAAGTTTTGTCGTTTATAATTATTAGTAGTCTATTGCTTATAGTTTGTAATGATAGTTTGAAGTTTGCTAGCCTATATAAGGCCATAGTCTGTAACGGAGAAGGCAGAACTTTCTCTAGCACTTCTCTCTCTCAAAAAACTCTCTCTTGTAATATATTCAGAGATCAATAAAAGAGGTTTGCATAAGGAGCCCCTCTACATCACTATAAGTATTCTTCTCTTTTATTTCTTTATTTTCAAATAAAATAAACCCCTTGCCATATCACCCAGCCGAATGATCGGCTAATTTCTTTGGTGTTAAACCATGAATCATACACACTAACTGTATGACTTAATCCTGTTATTCGGTGTTCGGCTATGTGTGAATTTTGAGGTTTGAAAAGGCTAAAACTGGAGTTTGAAACCTTTAACTGGCCTTTATTAGTAGTATACCAAGAGTGAGCCCTGTCTAAGCCGTGTGGAAGGCTTTTTGGGCGTTTGAACTCAGATTGGTTATTACTGCTAATAAGGAGACGGTTTTTGGTTTTCAGTCAAACGTATTCTCCTGTATAGTTTGAGCCATTTCAGTAAAAAGTTTTATATCCCTTTGCATTTTCCACACAACACCGGTTCACTGTGGTATCAGAGCTAGTTCATACAGATTAGGATGTATTGAGGAGTGGTTTGGCATCAGTCTCTCACAGATTCAATGAATCTAATCAAACACGGGAAATCACACATAAAAAATGCTTATATGCAAGAAATGGAAATTCCAGAGAATCTGGAAGAACTTAACAAATGGACAATTCCTAAAATTGAGGTTAAAACCTTATACAAACTAGGAACCTTTGAAAGATTTGGTTTAAAACAAGTAGTTAAAACTACTGAAGAGTCGGTTTCGTTAGATAACGAACAAATTTGTATTAAATTGCTTTCTCAAAATGATTTAATGAAGTATTCAATATTATATAAATTCATTCATATTGGTCTTATACAAATTGCTTTTAAACCATTAACCTTAAAAGGTTTACCTGAAAGCTTCATTGCATGTTTAAGAGATGCAAGGAATTTAAATTATAAACAATCCTTAATGGGAGTTATACAGTCAAGTCTGGCACATGGGCCAGTTTATTTTAATGTTTATCCAAATTTAACATTATCTTTAACCGACATAAACATATTAGATGCGTTGACATTAAATGTCAAAACATATGGTTATAATTATATGCCTGGATCAGAATTGATATGTATTTGTTATAGAATTTACTATAAACCTTTAATGACCCTAAACCCAAACTGTAAAATTCTAGATAAAAGAATTAATGAAACGGTTCTAATAGAAACCAATTTTAATAAATCAAAAATCTCAACTAGAAGAACCATAAAATGGGATGAAATTCCAATACCAGACCAATGGATCTTAGAAAAAGTAGGACATCCTAAAATGGAGGTAAATGAAGAAGTAGATGAAATTATAGAGTCATCAGAAGGAAATATTTGTATAAAAATGACTAAGGGAAAAATCCCTGAAACACCATTAGCTAGATCATCTTCGTCACATTCATATATATCCCCAATAATAGAAGTCCCATATTCAGAAACGTCACATAGGGCTTCTACTTCACACATAGGTGAAGGGGAAAGAGTGGCTAAACTATTTACCAATGTTACCTTTTGTACTAATTTTTTGAAAAAAACACCAACCACCTACTTATTAAATTTGTTCAACCGCTAGCATTAACTTCACCTTAATCTACTCAAATTACCTTAAACGACATGTATTAAAGGACGAAGGGAGTATTAAAGATGATAGAGGGAGTACGTTGTACATTATGAATAATTGCCGTTTAATTTTGAGATGCAGGTATCAGGTCTGGTACGGAGCGCGTATGACAAATATTATACTTACAACTTATTTGTCAGAAAAATTTTGGTTCAATTACAATTTTGATCACGGGTATGATCAACTCAATTATTAGCCATGTTGATCAGGACAGAGCGGGGGTCAGGAAGGGATGGTCGAATTGCCTTTTCTATCTGCCACGCATCATCCATGAATTTTGAGTAGGGGTGTTCACCGGTCCAAAACCGGACCGGACCGGAACCGGTTTGGACCGGAACCGGAATCCAGAAAAAGTAAGGACCGAAGACCGGACCGGATTTGGATCGGTCTGGACCGGACCGGACCGGAAAATTCCGGGTTTGGACCGGACCGGACCGGTTTGGACCGGAATCATAAAATATAATTAAATTTGAATAAAAATGTGAATTAAAAATATTTTTTTTATGTATTAAATAAGATATATTTAAGTATTTTAATAAAAATAAATTTTTTTATTAAAAAACTACCAAACCGGTCCATTCCGGTCCGGACCGGAATTTTCCGGGTTTGGACCGGACCGGAACCGGAATCCCAAAAATGTATGGACCGAAGACCGGACCGGAATCCTTCGGTCCGGTCCGGTTCGGTCCATTCCGGTCCGGTTCCGGATCATTTTCCGGTCCGGACCGGATTTTGAACACCCCTAATTTTGAGTATATAAGTATAACTGATTTATTGAATTTTGAAATTTATTAACAGGGGCAGGGGACGTGTGAGTATATTATTTGTTGATAAAATAAAAAAAATCGTTTTAGTTTTGGTTGTTTATAAGTTGGTTTTGTTATAATTAATTAAACTTAGGATTAATGAGTCGGCGTCATCCACCGGGAATAGGGATGGCAATTCAACCGTAACTGAACCGTAACCGAACCGTAACCGAACCGGTCAACGTGGTTAATAACCGAGTTGACCACGCCCGCGGTTAAAACCGTAACGGAACCGAAAAAAATTGGACGGGTAGGTTAAGGGTATGGTATTTGCCATACCCGACCCGACCCGACCCGACCCGATTATTTAAATTAAGTAAGACATTTAATTATCCCTACAAGAAAAATGCATATAATTAATAGAGTAAAAATGACCAAAAAAGAATTTGTCACATTTATTAGTATATGTGACAATTTGTTGTGACGATTCATGATTCGTCAATTATATATTCTATATAATTGACGAATTCTTCGTTAAGTGTACCTTTCGTCACAAAAAACCTCCTTT
>NQLW01000278.1:103435-184740 GCA_002312845.1 Kalanchoe fedtschenkoi | reverse complement strand
GGAGATGAAATGTAGAAAGAATTATGGCAAACCTTTTCTTTTTTCAATCTTCTAAATCATTCATGTCAATCGCTTTCCTCATTCAAAAAACTGTCCCGTTCTGCTTTCATTGCAATGCAGATGTTGTGACCGAGTTCATTGAGGGTCTTGTGGAAACTTACCCTGGATTGCAGTATTTGGATGGATTTCCACTGGTAAACTATGGACTACTGCGTCTCGTCGAATTATTGTCCATGGTTAATCTTTTAGTGTGCTATAATCAGAACTGTTTGATGGGTTGAAGGTGAAGGTTGTAATACGTTCAGATGTCTCGAGTTCCACATACGAAAAAGTAGCCATAATTTCTGGTACGTGCTTGTTCTCTAGATCCATCTACAGGTACTGTTAAGTAGGTCATACCTTATAAAATTTGATGCGGAATGAAAATGATAACTAATTGAAATATTAAAATCTTGATTATCAACTGACATTGTCCTCATCAATTGTGCACTTGGTCATTGGACGATTATCATAGTCTTCTGTTGAACTCTAAGTACTTGTACAGCTTAGTTAAAAAAATGGAGCTAAAATCAATCTGCCTAGATGTGGTGATATATCCATCATATAGTGCACAAAAGACTTGTTAACCTCACAGTTTTATTCGCAAGAATGTCTTATGCCTTTATATCCAACTGCTTTAAATTGTCCCTCTTGATTAGTTGCTTTTGTTTTTATTTTCTTAGTTTGAGTATCTCCAGATGGTATTTTTGATGTATGAAAACAGGATGCTGTATTTGTCAATATGTTGAACAGAAAGGCTATACATGCGTTTCCACTGCCCTTGTCTGCATTTCATAATATATGGTTTATCCAACCTTTAAAAACTCCGTGTGCTGTCGTTAATACTTTGAAAGTGTCATCCACCCAGGGGGTGGAAGTGGACATGAGCCGGCCCATGCTGGATTTGTAGGAGAGGGAATGCTGACCGCAGCCATATGTGGGGATGTGTTTGCCTCCCCAACTGTTGATGCAATTTTAGCTGTAAGCCTCTATTTATGTATTCGAGAGAAAAAAAGCTTTGATCTACCAGTTCATGTATTCTTAATAAAAGTGTATATAAAATCATGTTAGGGAAACATGTCTATAGGACTGAAGAGCTCCTATCACCTATTTACTGTTGACATCAGTCTTATGGATGAGCTCACTTTCCTTCATCCTAATATGGCTAAAATTTTTCACCTGAAATTCAGGGCATTCGGGCTGTGACAGGACCAAAAGGATGTCTTCTCATTGTCAAGGTATGATGGTTTTTTAATCTTAGTTCTATGACAATGGAGCGTAGGAGAGCAGCAAAATTCATATTGTTAGTGCTTGATGTTCAAAATAGCAAATTGTATGGTAGTTGGTAATACTTAGTGTTCTAAAATATTATTCAAATTCGGGTTACAGCCTTGAGACCAAGTGTGTCCTTATCTTTGTCTAGCTAATATGATTACGTTTATGGAGTAAATATGAAATTCGGAAGAAGAATATGGCATCTGTATTTATGTTACTAATTCACGAGCAAATTGCCTTGATGTTACTGAATTGCTCCAAAGGAGACCAGATGCTGACCCCTTTCCAAAGTTATCGAAATCAAAAAGTTAAATTACTGATGTAGCACTAAAACCAGATAAATGTTATAATATATGTATTTCACGCATTTTATTGATTTTGTTTCCATCTCTGGTTAGTTGCTCCCATTCCACTCAAGGAGATAAACATTTTCTGGATTGTAACAGAATTACACAGGTGATCGCCTGAACTTTGGGTTAGCAGCTGAACAAGCGAAGTCGGAAGGTTTCGAAGTTGAGGTATTACTTTGTTCTAGGTGTATACAGTTTTATTCTGTTTCGTTTGGTAGTGATAGTTGTGGTATTTCTCTTTCTAAACATTTGATCTTCTGATTTCGCTCGATGGAACATTCTGAAATTTTTATCTGCATCTTGCAAGATGGTTATTGTTGGGGATGATTGTGCTCTCCCACCGCCTCGAGGTGTAGCTGGACGTAGAGGCTTAGCAGGGACCATCCTTGTACACAAGGTTACTGCTGCAGATTGCTTTCATTCTTTGTGTGACTGTTTTATTTTTGTTCGCTTGCATGTGTGTACATTCCATCCCTCAGGTTGTAATATAAGGTAAAAATTATCTCTTTGAGCTCATCATATATGAATAATGTAGCGGCAGCTAAGGTCCAAATGTAGCACATAAACTGCATGTCTTTCAGGAACTTCAATCCAGAATCTTAAATGTCTTTGTGGCCTGAAGTTACATCAATAAGTGCCACATCAACCAAGAAAACTGTCATTCATGCCAACCTTGAACTTCATATGCTGTAATATTATATAGGACAGTCATGCATTCCATGCTTTTATTTACTTACTTTTCGTCTTGTAATTTCTTGCATTTGTCATTTCATTACTTAAAGATTGCATATATTCAAATTCGCCAGTTGAGTTTGATGTTATTTGCTGACAGTGGTAGCATTTGCTGTCAAAGTAGATGAATACAAACATTTATATATGCAATTTAAGCCAGCTCTAGCATTTGTGAATTATATTGGTAGTTTGAATGATGAAGTCTATTTGTATTTCGTACTTGGAGGGAATTGAAGATTAGGATTCATGATGCTTATCTTTATTTTGTTCGGTTATTGACTTCTTCTCAGATAGCTATGTTTACGCTGCCCAACGAGTTCGACCAATTGTTTGCCTGTATCAGCCTAAACTGTTTGATTGCTGTTAACGAGTGTCTGTCCAATTCTTGTAACGTTATAATTTTGAGATTTGTAGATTGCTGGAGCCGCTGCAGCTGCCGGGCTGTCTCTTCTTGATGTTGCTGCAGAAGCCAAACATGCATCTGAGATGGTTGGAACAATGGGCGTAGCATTATCTGTCTGCACATTACCTGGTCAAGTCACTCCAGATCGTCTAGGACCAGGAAAAATGGAACTCGGTCTTGGAATTGTAAGTTATGTATTCTGTGTTCTCTGTGCTGTTTTTTTGTGGATGTTGAATCAGAAAATCTATATAGCTAATATGTTAAGGAGGATTCGTGCTTTCAATTTCAAGATTCCTTATATCTTGTTGTAATCCGATGTTTGATAGATTTTTTTCTGTGCCCTCTGAGTTATGATATCCGTGATACTACCAGTTGTTATTTTTACTATTGCGCTCATCTGTCTTCAAATTGTCCGTCAGCATGGGGAACCTGGTGCTGCTGTGACTGATCTTCTTCCTGTTGATGTGGTTGTAGCTCATGTTCTCAAACAAATATTATCTACGGTACGTTTGTAATTCTAGGTATCATACTCTATTCTCCGATTATCATGATGCTCTTCCCGTAGATTAGTTTTTGATAGCCAGCATCAATTGTTAGTGTGAAAGTTGATTTCTCGTACGTCAAAATGGTATAGGAAAACATCAAGCCAATGTTGTGTTCATGCATAAAATCAAAATTTAAGTCCATTGATAAGGTATCCTAGCTGATTTTATAATTTCCTAAAACTTGTTCAAGTGAAAATTTGCCGTCACAACTATTTGCCAACGGATTACTCATAAATTCACATACCATTCAGTTATATATATGCACATGGACTCCTCCGCACGTGTAACTTTACAATATTTTAGTTTTCCCTTTCTTTTGTTTTATATCATCCTTGGTTTTACCTTTGTTTAATTTTGCAGGAAACTAACTATGTACCGATTACACGGGGGAATAGAGTGATTCTCATGATTAATGGGTATGTGTTCATGTGCTGCATAATTGCATATTACTATCTGAGACTCAAGACTAACTGTGGATGCAAACTGGGTTACTGTCAGTTTTAAATTATTTATGGAATGGAACCACATGCTGGATCAGTACTCAATTTATCATTCGCTTAAACTGAGTTCTTTCCTGAACCCTTTTTTATTTTATGTATTATAAAGTAAGCTGTACCTTCTACTAAAGCAAAGATGAATCATTGCCTTTAATTACATGACCTTGGAATGCTCATCAGTTTTGCCTTTCCATTACCTTATGTCAGTTTAAAGGATTTCTGTTGATTGGATCATCAGTTATAAGTGTAGCAGTAGTTCCCACAGCAGGCTCATTATGTGCTCAGTTAATTTCATAGTATCTGATCTCACATGTGTTTACCTTCCTTAAGAGTCTTGGTGGCACATAACTTTTCCTGCAAGTCAGCTTGCAAGCTATCATTATAAATTTAACTATTTTTTTATGTTAGCTGCGTCCAATGTTCTCGAACCAGGAAGGTATGTAGGTGCAACTAAAATCAGCTCTAGGCCCCATGCTTAATATTCACCATAGAATCTTGACTATATATAGTGGTGGTATCACTGCAGTTTGCAAATGAATGCAGGGTACACCATAAGGGCTTGTTTTATTGGCTGATCAATCATATCAATCTGCGATTCAATTTTTTTTTTCCTTATCTTCGTTGCCAAATCACATCAGATTATTTTTGTCTCGTTGCACAATACCAATATTTCGTTACCGTAAGGAAAGGCGCATTGACTTTGTACTTTCTGAATGTAGGTTAGGTGCAACACCTTTAATGGAGTTGATGATTGCAGCAGGAAAAGCAGTTCCCATAATGCAACTTGATCATGGACTGGCGGTTGATAGGGTGTACACCGGATCTTTCATGACATCACTTGATATGGCAGGTTTGTACTATCCAACTGTGCTATTTACTTAATAAGAGACAGATACAACTACATGATTGTCTTGTTCCCAGGATTCTCAATATCCATAATGAAGGCAGATCAGAAAATTTTGCAACGTTTAGACGCTCCAACAAGGGCTCCCTCTTGGCCCGTTGGTGTTGAAGGTTGGTATGACTTAGACTTAGACTTAAATTTAAGCTTACTTACTGTATTCATGAGGTGACATCATTCTCGTATCTGTTCTACCTGTGCTAACTTTCAAATATCTGTTTTTCGTTTTGATATATAATTTTGGTTGCTGAAAGTAGCAGTTTCCCTTTTTCATGTATCAGTTCTATAATCTGCATCCTTGCAGGTGATCGCCCCCCTGCCAAGATTCCTGTTCCCATTCCAGTATCTCGCCCAACAAATAATGAAGAGGTATGATCTTAAACTTTCATATCTTACATGCATAGCTTTCTACCATTGGACTCTAAATACAGCTTTTCTTAAGAAAATGCAGCTATTTCATAATATGCAGCTTTTTCATTGCAACTTTACTTCCAGGGACTGGGATGTTATGTAGCCCTTGTTCGGTCCCTAGATTACATTTTTATTACCAATTAGTGCAAGCCATTAAAATTGTGTTACTTTCCTATTACGATAACCAAGCAAAACTGGCCATTTTTGGGGATAGAGATGTTGATGCCTAACTATTTATGGTACCTGATTACTGATCACTGATTAATTGTATGTGCTATACTGTTTATGACAACTACAACATCTTTTGCTGATTCACATATTGCGGAATGTTGATACTTAAACAGCAGTTGAGCCGACCACAGCAGTTGACTCACCAAGGCCGTATTCTTGAACTGGCAATCGAAGCAGCTGTCAGTTCAGTTATTGAATTGAGGGACAGTTTAAATGAATGGGATAGCAGAGTGGGTGACGGTGACTGTGGGTCCACTGTGAGTCATGGTCCTGATATTTAACTATTTGTACTCCTTTGTTTCTAATTAATGAAGATCATGTAATTCATGCAGATGTTCAAAGGTGCCGCTGCAATTTTGGATGACATGAAAAAGTAGTAAGCTTTTTAACTGGGCTTTTGCCAGTATTTTCTGTGATCATCATTTTGCAATGTGGGAGATTTGCACATGCTTTTGATGCTTCATTTTGTTGCAGAGTTGTGCATTCAAATTTTATAAGTTAATACATACTTATTACATGTATATTGCAACAATTTCCTTGCTTTCCAATATGCCGTTTTCAAATGTTTGATCTTTAGCACTCAAATTCTTATGATATAGGCATGGTTACCCAGCTTTTCATTGAAATTCTGCTCTTTTTATGCCAAACTGAGCACCGGACTGTTGTATTTGATGTGGCCAGTGTGTTGACACGAATTGTTCAAATATACCAGAAGTCTATTTTAAGCAAATGTATTGCTTGCAAAAGTAGCTATCGTTACCAAGATACCTTGTCCCTTGGGGGAAAACAGTTGACAGCATACAATCGTCTTGCTCTATATCGATAATTTTGTTGTGGTTTTGTTCCATAATAATTCTATAAATTTGAATATTAACTTTTTTGGCTCTTTGTAATCTTTGATTTCATTAGTGGCAGTGAGGGTGTGTTCGTTTCGTATTACATTTGCATGAAATTCAGATTTTTATAGCGGCTCAGCTCTTTTCTTCAGATAGAAATTTGAATTTCAGATGCTTTTATCTGAAAACTCTCTATAAGTTGAGTTCAGCTCGTCTAAGTTTTGCAGTTCACAATTTAATCTTAAGAATACACCACCCCAACTATGAAGGATGTAGCTTCAGTGCTGAGATGACTAGATTTGATTAAAACCACCTGGTGATTTCAGGCCTCTACTATTGATCTAATTATACATGTATGACAAATAATTTTTTGTTGTCAATTTTTTTTTCAACCAGTTTAATTTAACATCAAAGGATCTGTTAAATTGGAAGAGACTGGGTTCCCATGTTTGGTTATGAAGTCATTGAGCTACTTGACTGAAGTATACATGCTTACCTGCTGATGCTGTTTTCTGTCATGTGTACCTTGCAGACTTCAATCTCAGACAATGAAAATGTTTTATTGATTTATGCTGTCATGACTATCCTATTGCTCCACATTTTGCAAAGTAGATCATATTGTTCTATTATCAATTCATATGTTAATTTCCCCTTTTGTTTATTAGTTACCCTCTGAATGATGCTGCCGAAACAGTCAATGAAATGGGTTCTTCTATTCAAAGAGTAATGGGAGGAACTAGTGGAATACTGTACTATCTCTTTCTAAATGTTGGCATCCTTTTCTTCGTTTTCTTCATGCGATTTTTTTATAATTTCCTGTTTTTATCTTAACAGATATAACATATTTTGCAAGGCAGCATATGCAAAATTGAAAACGAGCAGCAAACCAGTTACCGCAAAAGAATGTGAGTTGATGCACACTGCCTTTTCTTGTGCTTGGTCAACATGAATCTGAAGGGTCCTTTTGTTCCAGGGGCTGATGCTTTGGAAGCATCTATAGCTGCGGTTAGCAAGTATGGTGGAGCTAGTGCTGGCTATCGTACAATTTTGGATGCTCTTATCCCAGCCTGTCAAGTTCTTCAAGAGGTTTCAGAATATCATGCCAACCAATTTGTTATTCTAGTCATTATGCATCTAAAGATGTTTGTTTCTCTGCCCCCATAATTTTTTTAAATATTTTTTTTGCCACACAGAGGCTGAATGCTGGAGACGATCCTTCCACAGCTTTCGTCTTATCGGCTGAAGCTGCACGTGCTGGCGCTGAATCTACTAAAGACATGCAGGCACAAGTAAGTTTTTGTGTTGATTGTCATTGAAGATTTGAGTTAAAATAACATATATGTTTATGCTAGGATGAGGTAAAAATTTGTGTCATTATGTTCAGCTGTAGTGTGATAGGATGCCTCGACAACTGAAGATGTATCTCTACAATATGAATGGATCTTTATGTTTACCAAGTCATATGAGGTGGCAATATTGGAGCTTTTAATGTTTGTTTTTATCTTCAACCATATAGTGGGAGTCCAATGAGTTTGTCTATGTTAATGGCAGTTGAACTATACTATTATTTATCATAGCAATCAGTGTTTGACTCCAATCAAGGATGTGTAGTTATCTAACTTGGTTTGAGTTATAGGCGGGGCGTTCTACCTATGTTCCAAGTGATATCCTTGCATCAGTTCCTGATCCAGGTGCCATGGCTGCAGCATCATGGTACAGTGCAGCTGCATTGGCTGTGAAGGATAATTACAATTCTACATGAGTGTTGAAGCACACATCTCTCCTTCCTTTTATATGTACGGCGGGAGAGTAACAAGGAAACAGTTTTCCCATTTTTCTTGTCATCTCACCATTGTTACGTCAACCATTTACATGACTGGGCTTTCCGCACATGCACCTGGTGCATGAAGCTGAGAGAGTAAGTTCCGATGCCAAGGTCGAATTTTTTGTTGACAGGACATGTATTCGAGATAGGTCGACTGAGTTGTATCGCGGCTTCATATAATGTATTATCGTTATACTGGTTGTGTGGTTTTTTTTTTTTTTTTGCAACTCCAGTGTAGGTACGCATATCCTTGTGGGTTGATTTTGTAATATGATGAACAGCCCATTCTCTCGTGTGTGCTGCAATCATGTCCTGGGTCCGAACCTTTCGACAGTACACCTTATTTTATCATCCAACCCATATTTTTACTAACTCCGCCAAAACAAAAAGAGGGTCAGCTGGCCATGAATTTAGAAAACATAAAATACATCAAAACTCCCTCTGAGATGATGTGAATACGTGGTGTTGAATCATTTTGATGTTAGGGTGATGATTTGATTTTAAAGTAGATACGGCGGTTTTGAGTTGGTTTGAAAGAGGCAGACAACTAAAAAGGATATTATTGTGACATTACTTTTTATGCACAATATATTTTACAATCTCTACTTCAAAGATCAATGAAAATGATATCATCAAGGCAGTTCATCATTTTGGGGATCTAGATATCATATTGTCAAAAAGCATCCCTGTAATAACCACTATTTTTCTTCTCCCTATGGTTTTTTGTGTGCCACCAGGATTCTCCCCAAGGTCAAAAAAGTAAATTCACTTCAAGACTTGAGACCCATAATTTTTTATACTTTCGGGCACAAAATTATTTTTAAAACCTTTGCTAGTAGACTCGATACTGTTCTTCCTAAAATCATATCACCAGAGCATACATGTTTTGTGAGAAAAAAAAAAGCATATTTGAGACTATTGTTTCAACTCATGAATTAACCAGGGATAAGAACAAGAAAGCTAGAGATGGAAACACAGTAATGCAAATAGATTTGTCCAAAAGCTTATGACAAGGTATACCGGAATTTCTTCATGATTCTAAGAGAGCCTTTGGGTTTAATGAGGTTTAGATTCATCTCATTTGTACAAAATAAAGAAACTGTTAGTACTTAGTCAAGGTGCAAGGTAGGTCTCATGTTTTTTAGGGCTCGCAAAGATCTCAAGAAAGGTGATTGATGAGATCAAATTATTCAGTCTCATTTATGCTTAACTTAACTAATTTTTAAATATTCTTGGGTGTTATTTAATGGTTTTATCTATTTTTTGTATTTCAAACTAATTTTAGATCTTAATGCTAAAAAGTACTAAAAATGGAAGTTTTAGAGTAAAGTTCATACAAAAGAAGAAAATCAGACAGAAGACGAATGTCAGCCGATTGTGAGAGATGCACATAGTGGTTCACTGCCACGCGCGGGAAGGACTAACACGTGTCGCATCAAGAAAGGAAGAGAGAATCTAACATGGTTGTTTGCCGTGCACGACAACCATGTGTGTGGCACTTAAATGGCATGTGCACGCAGTGAATAGCAGTTTCCAAATCCGATCTACAGAAATCCAAGTTTTGAGGGGCATAACTTTCATGTCAGATGTTTGATTTACAAATTTCAATAGCCGACACTCTTTGGGTAGATATGCTTCCTATGTGATTTCAAAATCTGATTCTGATTTCCATAAGCCGATAAGTTCGACTTCAATCAGAATGTCTAGAAGATATCATCAAAGATATGAACACCGATTTATTGCTTAAATTCTAAGATACTTCGTGCCTATTTATAGATAGTTCAAGAGAGCTAATTCATCATCGACAAGAGCGTACAAGAGGTCAAGTGTGATTCAATCATGTCTTTGGGTGCTAGTATCAAATCTGTGATGTGACTATCTTCAGGTGGAACATTGGATAACAGTAATAGATCTCATCTTAGAATATATTAGAGTCAATTTGTAAGGGTTGTTCTATGGTCCTTAGTGGTTGAATCTCTTGTGTAGTTCAGATGTTTAAAACTTGTGACGATTGTTGTTAGATATGTATGCTTATAAATACTATTTATGATGATATGTTTACTGTATTTAGTTTTAAATGATTGTGTTGTTGCATGACAAAACCTAATGAATATAATGTGTTGTTGCATGAACTCTGGGCACTGATTTTAATGTGAGGGTATACGCCAATACCAGTTAAAATAGCAGCAGATATAGTGAACATACTCTAGTTTTGTGTGAGCTAATAACTTAGATTGAATTACGTGCCACAGTAGCTCAACTATGTATGTTGTTTTGCTAGGCTGACAATCTAACTAAAAGCATATTATACATATAAGATTCATATTATAGCTAAACAGTATGATGAATAGAGAGTAAGAGGAGTAATTATATATGGTTACTCACATGATTATGTGGATGGTAAGTGCACATATGTTTACTGAATTCAATTCGTAAATAGGATTTCATCTTTAGCATCAATGATCAACAATCTCACAAGTCAAATCACCTGAATTACATTCTTATCTCAATGAAATATTTACTTTGTGTGCAGATTGATGCCATCAATCTTTTCGAACTAAACCCCCATTAATTTTGGTCTTTTTATTTTTCAAATTAATGTCATTGCCGAGGACTGAGGTAACACTGTTAGATAGGTAATTCATCAATTTTTATTAAGTTTTTTAAGCTCTGTATATTTTTGCTAGAGTTTAGACGAGTGCATGGTCAGGTAAATTGAGCGTGTGGCTAGTTTGTTTTCTATTAGAGCCAGTAAAATAGAATCTCTCGTGCACACGGTAGAAGTTACCAAGTGCGTGAGAACTGTCTGATTTTCTATTAGACTTGTCAGATTGCTTGCTCGATTGCATTAACCTTTAGACCAGTTTCTTTAGAGTCTATGAATCCCAAATTTCATAATAATCCATTCGCATTTTATGAAAATCCAGAAGTTCTGATTTGATAAAGGAATTGAGCAACACGAGAAGCAACTAACATGACCGCACCACCACCACAACCACAACCAAGGAGAAGGACGCTACGGGAGCTAACTGCCCCAACCTTCCAAAATCAATCGTTGTTCATACAAGCCGTGGAAGATGAGGACATTAAAATTAGGGGAGGTTTTATCAACCAACTACCTAAGTTCCGAGGGACACAAGAAGAGGATGTCCAATGTCATCTACGAGAATTCAACGAGATATGCACTACAATGAAATTAGCAGGAGCTGACCTTGACCGATACAGGTTACCAACTTTTTCTTTTTCATTAATGGATTATGCTAAGGAATGACTGATGTATTTATCTACAGGAACTATCACTAAATGGAATTAGATGTAAAATATTTTTCTTACAAATGTTTTACTATAGCGGAAGCATCCCATATCTGTAAAGAGATATACGGGATTAAATAACAGCCAGATGAAATAGCATATGAATACTACGAACGTTTCAGGATACTGACCACAAAGTGCCAAAATTATATATTCTCTGCATCAGGACCTGATTGAATTCAACACCATGAGAATGCAGCCATAAGAAAGGAAGATGTTGGAAGCAACAGCTGGTGGGAGCATTGAATTCAACACCTCGCGTAAGGCTTAAAGTCACAACCATGGATGCGGGATATACTGGCACAGACGCCGCCACTTTTAGCCTCGTCCTCTAAAATAACACACATGAGAACCATGATGCAGGAGGTACTACAATCCATGAAGGCCACTACACCAACACATTGCGAGGTATGCATGTGTAGCAAGCATAATACTGATGTGTGTCCTTCATGGCAGGAAATTGCAGGATAAGAAAAGGACCTAAGGGCAATAGGAGGGTACCACCAAGGACAGCAACAAAACACCGCATTGTCCACACACTACCATCCAGTCCTCTGAAATCATCCTAACATGAGCTACGGGAACAATGACTTTTAACAAGGACCAAGACCATACGTTTCCAGATACCAACCAGGAGCAACCAGTAGTGGACTGGAGTCATGAGTAGAGAAACTGGAAGAGTAAATCAAGGAGCATGATAAGAAGATGGATCTCAAACTCGCCAACATGGAAAGAAACTTGCCACCGATGTAAATGAGATCAGGTCACTGCAGGGTTGGCTGCAATCTCAAACTGGGAATAATCCTCACCCAAATATAATTACCATGGATATGAAGGAAGGGGAACATATTTTGAAAGCCCTTGAGCCAGCATCAAAGCTACTCCCTCCACTGACGCACACACTCTCGTGCGCTTACAGGTATTATGTTGAGAGCGCGAGGAGAGGAATTATTAAAGATACAGATAGCCCATGTGTAGAGGATGCATGCGTGGCTAGCCTTACAACGTGCGACTCGGACATGGATCCCCAAATTGATTCAGCAACAAAACACAGGTTACATCTAACTTCGAGATTCCTAAATTTCAAAGTAATCCTATGTCTCCCCTCTTATCTCAGGTTCAATTAGGGAGCAAGATGAAAGAAGAAGACAAGGAGGAACCAAAGGATGAGGTAACTTATCTTTTAGCATATGATATACCAACTAAATGAAAGGACCAGATATATTCATCATTCAATGCATAGTAGGCATAACTCTTCGAAATGTCTGCATGCTAGATCTAAGAGTTGTTATTAATGTCATGCCACATAGTATAATCACAGATCTAAATCCTGGACCCTTACACAAAACCAAAGCAATCATAACACTAGCAGATTGTTCTGATGTTCGCCCACTAGGTTTAATAGAAAACATTATAGTAAGGGTAGGGAATATGAAACATCATTCCTATAGATTTCTTAGTTATTAATATGAAACATGACAGATCCCTGGAACATCAGCCCATCATTCTTGACCGACCCTTCAGAGCAACAACCAAGACCAAGATTGATTTGAATAAGGAAACAATATTGATACAGCTTGGTAATAAGCTTGTATACCTGAGCATATTTGACTCTTTTAAATAAATAGATTTCACATGCACATGGAGGAGCGAATTGAAGATCTAGAGAAGGAAGAACCGGAGGAGATGGAAGTTGAACCACCAAACCCTGACATTGGTCTTGACAGCAGAGCCAGCCTTGAAGATTGGCTCATATGGGCGCAGGCCCATGGTCTGGCTCTCGGGAGGGGCCGGCCCATGGAGGAAATATATAGCTAAAATTCAAGTGTTTTGTTAAAAAAATGAGTGTTGAGAATCCAATACATGACCTCTCAACCCATATACCAAGTGGTAAACCATCCTTACAGGACAAACTATTTTTTTGTTTTCAATACAAAATCATTTTAATCATATTAGGTTGGGGGCTCATAACTGAACTTCACCCGGAGCCCACCAAAACTCAGGACTAGGTTTGCCTGACAAATAAAAGTGAATGTACTATTCCTGAGCCTGTGTAAGCTGATTTGTTTTCTTATTTTTTGTAAGAAGAACACAACAAAGAAACAAGGTCCCGAGAAGCAGCTATAAAATCCAAGAGTAGCTAGAGTATTTTTACAACATACAAAGCCTGTAGCCAAAAGGCCACCCGATCTGAAAGGAAAGAGGAAAATGATAGGATAATAATTTACCCTATTTAGGTACTTATACTTAAGATATTTGAGTCATTTTTGAGTTATTACCAGTGATTTATAGTTGATTTTGTCTCTTATAGGTAAAGTATGAGGAATATTGGATTCGGGAGAGGAAAAAGATGAAAACAGTGTGAATTGGGTTAAAGTTGGACAAAAAGCCAAGTTCAGGAATCAAATTATCAAAAGAAAAGTTTCAGAGGCTAATCTGTAAATATGCAGAACCAAAACTCGACCCAAGTCGAGTTTCCTTTTTTAGAACTCGACCCGGGCCGAGTTTCCTTTTTTAGAACTCGACCCAGGCCGAGTTTCCTTTTTCGAAACTCGACCCAGGTCATGCTTCATGTCGTCGCTCGATCCAGATCGTGCGTCCTTT
Source organism: Kalanchoe fedtschenkoi (assembly GCA_002312845.1). Taxonomy (NCBI): domain Eukaryota; kingdom Viridiplantae; phylum Streptophyta; class Magnoliopsida; order Saxifragales; family Crassulaceae; genus Kalanchoe; species Kalanchoe fedtschenkoi. Next base: position 170,779 of record NQLW01000278.1, on the reverse strand, counting down.
TTCAAGAGCACGACCCACATCATGTTTTAGATCGGCGCTTGACCCATGTCGTGTTGCTTTTGTATGAACTCGACACAGGTCATGCTGACACGTGGCTGACCGAGAGAAAGCAGATATCAGCTATAAATAAAAAGGTCTAGGCTCATTCTATACATCTTCGCACACACAGGAGTTCGGGAATTCTGCCTTTTCGAATTGGAGCATCACGAGACTAAGCTTTTTTCTACCTCCTTAGGTTTACTTTCATTTTTATTATGATTATATTACAACAAATTAGTCAAAAGGTTATTATACTAATATCTCCTAAACATGTAGCCAAGTCGCAAGATAAATGAACTACTTAATATTTCTAGGCAAGCTCCCAATTATGATCTTCGGTTAACTAGGGATATTGACTACAACTAAGTAAAATATCAACTCAACCCGATTCTGGTCTTCATAGGTTGGAATATTCTGGCCTAGGGGATAATAAATTTAATCCTAAATTTAATTCTTCTAGCATGTATAATTTAACTCTGAATTACTATTCATCAATTCCTAAGACAATGAGTGTAGAACCAATAAGACAACCAACCATACACATGACATACATAAATGTAATTCAAATAGGTATAAACAATAAAAGATGAAAATACTTAAGTGATAAATATGAATTTGAGTTTACAACAAATTAGAATATGTAGGATCCTAGAATAGAGAGACTGCTCACTACGCATTCCCTGCTCCCAGATAAACTATTTGTCAAAAGCAAAAGGCAGTCATTTGCTCATTTGGATAGCTTAGGAAAATAAATTAGAGTCATCACCCAATGTTTCAAACCCACCCGCTTCTACCAGCTACATAAAACTCTTATGTATGTACACAGCTGACACGTGATTCAGCTTCACGCATCCACAGAGACAAATTAGCTTGCAACAAAATGGTACCTAGAATCAACATAGCTCTCCACATCCCACAGGAACGAACCAAAGGTTACAGCTTCCAAAATCAATCTCTTCAGCCCACCAAAGCTAATTCTGACCTTTGGATCATTTGACGAATCAATAGTTCCATCTGGCTTAATCAGTATCTCCGGTCTTCCAAATAATGCTTCAGTGTGCTTCTCAATGATTGTAACAGCCTCTTTTGATCTGATAGTCGCATACTTTTGAAGGGTCTCCCCGTCAAAGGCCATGACATAGGTGCGCAACCGGGATGGCTTTATCCCATAACCAAACCCACCAGGGCTGATACCACCAGCTTGTGCAGCAACTTCAGGGTGAGATCCCAAAGATTGAGCTGATTCGTCATAGTTCAGCCCCGCATCCTGTCCCATTGATTGTTGAACATCGCTCACCACTTCGTCTGATGCTTGAGGGAGAACTTTCACTGCTTTTTCAAGTTGGAACCTCTGATCTACTCGCTTCAGGAAATAACCATACATAACAGAGGCTGCATAAACCTGTCCAATTCTGAGCCTGCTAATCTCAGCAACGGAGTTCTCATCATTAGCACGGGCTCCCAAAATAAGTGCCAAGTGGTTGTGAATCATTTCTAAAGCTTCCGGAGAATGAAGTTGTTCTAATGTTGAATTCTGTTCAGGGAACGTCTCCACCTGACCAGCAGCATCAACTGCTATGGTGGGCGTCAAAGAAACATTTGCATCCATGAATTTCTGGACGGTCAAAGCATATAAGATTTCTTCTAAAGCCTGCCTCCTTTCATTGGCCTTAACTTCAGCAATTCTCCTAATCATCATTAAAACTAATTCAGACACAAAATTATTAGTCATATAATTCTGTTACCGCAGCACATAGTTTCAAGTACTGACCTGTACAGCACGATATCAGTCCCTGTGCTAGAAGGCTGGTCTTTTTGCTCTTCGGTTGCACGGTCAGCTTTTAGTTGTTCCAGCTGAAACTCGATAGCTGCTGGAAGCAGATGAGGATGATGCACCAAACAGTCTGACAAGAATTGCCCGATCTTGGATTCCAGCTTAAGCGGAGCTACTTGACCAGCCCCGTTTGAATCGTTTGATTCAGTCACTGAAGATGCTTTAACAACAGATGACCTCCGATGACCAAGAGCGTTTCGTTGTTGGGCTGGTCTGGAGCGGGAAGTTAAAGGACATCGCTGTGAACCATAAGCAATGCAGATATGTTAGGCATCTGGAAACTCCCATCAGACAATGAATATATATAAAAATTTGCTCAAGCATCGCGACGCACTGTGAGTAGTTTAACTGAATTGACAGAGTGGCAAGGGCAGAGCGTTCTGGTCTAATCAACGGAATCATAGCATATTGCATTAACCAGATTTTTTATCAAATGTGACTTTTTCGCTTCATTGTATATCATGTCTGAACTCCTGCTTAGTTTGTTTTCCATACTGACCTCTGAGCTGTTCGGAACTGCGAAAATCGCTATTATTTTCAGTGTTCGCAATGGCGAAAAGCCCCATGTGATTTTCACAGTTACAAAGTGCAAAAATCATAGAGATTTTCGCGGTTCCGAACTGTGAAAATTGGAACCCTAAAAATATTTCATGTCATTGTCCACTTAATTCTCGAGAACATATGATTTTTCGCAGTTGTGGCCTATGAAAATCTCTATGATTTTGACAGTTACAAAATGGGAAAATCACATTGAGCTTTTCGCGGTTACGAACAGCGAAAATAATAGAGATTTTCGCAATTCCGAACAGCGAAAATGTCGAAAACAAACCAAGCGGAGTTCAGACATGACAGAGAATGAAGCGAAAAAGTCACATTTGATAAAAAAAATCTATGAAGCAAAGAAACAGTGCCGGAAATGCTCCCAGGGATAATGAAATGAATGCCATAAAAAGTAGAAGAGTCGCACATCAGGTTCTCAAGCACATGAAGCAGAAGAGCAGAGGGGGTGGTGAATAACAAGGCGTGGGGTCTATCTATGCATGGCTAGTCATAATTCATTTCAGGTGATTAGCAAACACAGATCCAAAGAAATCTCCCAGAAAGCATCAATCAGAGAGACGTAAATCGAATAGGAGGAATAATTTTGCAGTTGGAAAATAAATACCTTAATAAAAGGCGTCGAGTATCGGATGCGGTCGGAAGGATTAGCGAGCAAAAGGGTGGATCCGAATCCAGATACGGAGCGGTTGTTGGTAGGAAAGGAAGATTGGAAAAGAGTGGCGGCCTCCATATTCTTCAACAACCCCTCTGCAAACCCAAAAGATGCAAAAGTGAAATTAGGTCACCCACGGTTTCAATTGAATGGCGAAGCTGATCGATTGATGGGGAAGAAGAAGACTCGCTTCCAGTCTGAAAATGAATCGATGCCGGCAATGACGACTGATTGATGATTTATTTATTACTTTATTCCCCCACTGGCCTCTGGCCTTCCCTTCTTGTGCTCCCAACAAACTCTTCATTGTTTGCCAACTTAACGCCTTTCACTTTGTAATATTTACATGTATGCCATTTGTGGCTAAACTTTATTTTTTTCTCTTTTAATCCAAAAAAGATCTGAACTGTCATCACTTACCTAGTTACGGTCAGAACTACTACGATTTTAAAAAAAAGTGAGATAAAAAAAAATTAGACTGATTTTCTAAAATAAAATTTATCATTACATTCCTAAGCAAATATTATTGTAAGACTTAGATTTGTGTGCGAAAATTACATCGTTTGATTATCAAAATAAACTATATCGTTTTGCGCACATAAAGAAAACGACGTCTTTTGATAACCCAACGACGTAATTTTCACATACAAATCTAAGTCTTGTAATAATATTAGTTTCAGAATGTAATGGTGAATTTTATTTTAGAAAATCAATCCAATTTTTTTTCCATCGCACTTTTTTTGAAAATCGTAGTAGTTCTAACCTCTATTGGGTAAGCGGTGATAGTTCAGGACCCTTTTTTGATTTTTTTCCTTCCATAAATATTTATCATTTTTATTTGACTATTTTAAACTTTTTTTCATTATATCTTAATTTTCTAAAACCATTTTTCAAATTTATTTATTAATATCAAATTTTTGCAATTTTAATATTTTTTTTACTTGTGTGTGATCTGGACCGGATGATATCACGCTTTAATTTTGAACTTCAATTTCTCTAAAATTTCAATTTCTACAAGGGCAAGCCCACTGTTTTTCTTGTAAATTTTAATTCAATAATATGCATCAGTCTAGTGCATATTAGTGCATATAAGTAGGGGTGTAAATATGGATTGAAAGTTGAATTTGGATTGAGTTTTCATAATCCAAATCATTTGTAATAAAATAACTCAATCCAAACTCAATCCAAATTCAAAACAATCCAACCCAACCCAACCCAAATTCAAAATTGTTAATTTAGGTTGAATTTGGGTCAACCCATTTATTTTAATTAATAAAGAAATAAAAATTTTAAAAATAAAAATATTTTTAATTTTTAATTCTAATTTTTTAAAACTTTTTACATTTTTTTAATATTTTTAATTTTTTATATTTTTATTTATATTTATATTTATATTCTTTATATATTTGTAATTTGGATTGTATTTTACAATTTAGGTTAACCCGAATTCAATTTGTCTAACCCAATGACCAACCCAACCCAAAAAGTACAACCCAAAATCCAACCCAAATAAAATAATTTAACTCAAATAAAATCCAACCCGAAACCCTTACACCCAGTAAATCAAAGCCACAGAAACAAATTGCAAATGTGATTAATAGGAAAATAATCTTTTTGTATATATGTTGACACTGTGATTTCGTTGTGTTTTCTATAAAATATAGCGAACTTGTTTCTTAGTTTAATATGATGTGGGTTCATTAATTCTTGATTCAAGTCATCACCAACCCCGCACCGCTCATTAATCTCCAAAATATTGTATTAGAAAAGATATCTATTTAACAACGTAGATAACTTTATCGAAATTTGATTTTCGAGACAACGTTTGGTATGAAGACTTACATTTTTCAACGGTGCTTTATTTACAAAATAAAATTAACTTGCTATATCTATAATCAGAAGTGTTAATGTAATGTAATAGATTTAATGAATTGGGTAGGAAAAAAAATAAGAAGATCAGGTTGAGTGTTAAATAGCACCCATCTACTTCTCACTTACAACTTATTAGCTGAAAATATACGTTGTAAGATAGTTAAACAATTTAATATAAAGAAGTTGAATTTGGACTTATAAGGTATTTTTGAGCTACACATGGATCAAATTAATGGAATCAAATTTAACTAGTGGCAACTATTACCTTGCTCATTGAGTTTCAACTATTGTTGATGAAAACTTTTGTGAGCAGCAAAAATGAGTGTCCATGGTTTTAGAACTTCATAACTTTCTTAAAAGTGCAAATAAAAGTCAATACATGCTTGATAAGATGCTCAAGAAGGCTCATTCAAAATTATGTTCTAGAATAAATGAGGCAAGCTTGAACATAACTAAACAATTAGAACATGAGCAAGAGACTGGTCGATTCATTTATGTTCAAGAACACCATGTTCATGAGCTCATTTAAAAGCTTAACAAAATTTATTTATAGCTATTATCAGGCTTGTCTGTGAATTTATTCATGAATAATTTTATATGATTATGAAAAATATTAATCAAATAATTGAAATTTTTAAACAAGTAGCTAATTTTAAAGGGGATTTGATGTTGTGTGAAAGTCCATTTATCATAAATGTTTGAATTTAAATAAATTTAGAATCTTAAATGAAGCTTGAGTGCGATCCAAACTCGTAAATTAGACGTGTCAAACTCAAACATGAATTTTAAAAGCTTCTCAATACTTGGCTTGAGTGAGATCTTGAGAAAATCTTTGCAAGCCAAGATTGAAAAGTTCAAAATTCAATTGGACTCAGGTCATACACACCCTACATATCGTCAATTTTGAAGAATATTTTTTCTAAATTTTATTTTCATCATTATTTCTTCATTCTGTTTATCTTGGTTGATTAATTTTCTTTATTTTCCACAAACATTGGTGAACTATACACCTTCCATCTTCGATAGTGATTCAATTGGGCGAGATGGACTTTGATTTGTAAAATGTAGATGTATTTGGATGTAGGAGATATTAATGAACCGGGAGTCAGAGTTTGAAATGACAACGATGGTTCATCAAGGATCAGGATTAAAAATAAAATTTTATACTTTTATGGCATTTAAATTCATTTTTTTAATAATCGATAGCATAAACACTGGGACGACAGACCATCACCTAATCACTCGACCACCACTATGATGACTATGACATTTAAATTCATTCAAATGAGAGATAATTGTTGATTCCTCAATTTTAGAGCCATACGAGCTTCATTTCAATGAATATGGTTATTAATTCAAAACTTGATGTTATAAATTTATAATTACCAGTTTTATCATGTTTGTGTTCGATTTGGAAGCATTTGATGAGGAAAACGATTTATCACATGCATTAAAAGAAGCAGTGTAGTTGTTCAACTTCACCCAAACGAAAATACATCGTTTAGAAAAATGAATAGTCAGTTATTCATTCTAATAAATTTTGGGTTTCTTCAGTATAAAAATAATTTTGAATTTGAGATATTCATCAAATTTATGTTTGAATTGAGAGTGATATGATTATAGTTTATTATATATAATTAAGAGTTGTATATATTTAACTTCATTAAAATACAAGTATGTAGTATTGAAAATGATAATCCATTTCACCGAAATGAAGGAGGAAAAATACAAAACCACTGAGTTAAAATTTAAGAGCGTTACTATCTCAATTTTTAATTTTGAGGTAAAAAATGATTTGGGGCTTTAGTGCAATTATTACATTTGTAATTAGTCTCTATTCAAAACAATGTTGTTTTACTTATTTATTTATTTATTTATTTTATGTACTACTTAATCTGTTTATTTATTTTATTTCTTTATTTAAAACTTCCACTTCTGGGTCTTATTTCTGATAAAGAGAAAAAAGTAAAAATGATGAACTCTAAGTTGGATTTCGTGGAGAGGGATGAAATTGAGTTTTAAGCATGAAGAATGTTTGGTTAGATTGGATGGGTGATGAACTGATAAGTTTAGGTCAGCCACAAGTATTAATTGTTTAATAAAAATGAAAAAAAATTAATCATATATATATATATTAAAATGATTCATTTTGATGGTTAATGACTTAGTTGTCAAACGAAAACGAAATACTTAGACTAAAAAAATTTGTTTATCAGCTTTGACATTTACTAACAGATAAACCTGAAAATCAAAGTATTAAATCAGTAGTAAAAATAAAATATTTTTTTTCATAAATAATGCAAATCCATTTTATTAAATTAGTAGTACATAGGAATTGATTTTATGGTGAACTAATAAAAATTTATTTTTAACATTATTTATAGTTTGGTTTAAGTGAGGATTTTCCAATAATATTAAAGATCTATTCATGAAAAAATCACATACTAAAACTGAATGTTTAATTTAAAAAGGAATTGAGCCAAAATAAACTGATTTGGTTAAAAATCAATCCAAAAAAGTTATATTTTAACTCAGTTCGATCCAAAAACTGACCGATGAACACTCAGAATGAGAATAAAATAAATATTTAAATTAGTGATTTGAAAAAAATAAAATAAGTAATTATTAATTGATTGTTTAAAATAAAAAAATAAGATAAATAAAATAGGTCAAAACTATGTAGTTTTTTATAAGGATTTTACTGTAATTAAAAATATGTTTTGGTTTGATTATAACTTTAATAATTACTCTATGACTCCAAACTCATTTTTTATCATGTAATTGAATATTTAGATAGTAACACTCTTAAATTTGTATAAGGTGATATTACGGACTCATATTTTTCGTACTTTTTCCCAAATGAATACTACTAATTAAAAAGGAACATGTAATTCTTCAATCAAAATGTACACCTTTTTTAAATGAATAAAAAATTAATTCAATGAGAAACATACATAACTTCAAGGGGATATCTGATTTCTTCCTATCCGCTCTTCTTTATTCTTGTAATTGTCATTCTATCCTATTTTATTTATTTATTTTCCGCTCTACTTATTTATTTTTTCTTTATGCTAGTATTATTTTAATGTACTGAGTTATATTGATTACTCTTTTTTTAGTAAATTATTTTTAGTTAGGACGAGGGTTATGATTATTAAACTTATATATTTATGATTTAGATATATAAATTTATTTTTTTAACTATTCTCATATACTATAGTTGTTACTCCATTTTAAAGGTATACAAGGCTGTGTTTGGTTTAGGGAATATATTCTTTAAAGATATATTCAATATAACATATTAATGGCTTTTAGCATTTTGATTTTGTTAAGAAGGGATAAAATTGTCATTGGACAAAAAACATTCCTATTTTGATTTCTATTTGGTTACGGAAGAGAAGGAAAGATGTGGAGACGCAGCCAAATCGCTCGCACATAGCATTGGTCGCCAGAAGCTTCTAGTTTCCATTACCAGCCCGGCCCATAGTTTGTGGTTTCCGACCACCTAACTTCCTACGCCACAACCAGTTGGTGCCCACACTACGTGTTCAGTTTACTACTACAAATTTTTATGAAAATACTACGTGGTTTCAAAATGTGTAGTTGTGGAAGGGTCTGCCTAGGTAGCGGTCAGCCACGTAGTTGTGGAGTCAGATATTTTGGTTGGTTGTACAAAAAAAATTATATAGTTAAAATTGTTAAGAAATATATATTATTGAGATCGATTATTTGTATTGCATTGGGAAGAAAAAAATAAAAAATATATTATTTTAAAATTAGATTAAAAATAATTTTGATTTGATTTGAATGGATAGTGTTCCACTCACTCTATCCGCCACTGAAATTAAGATCTATAAATGAAGGAGAAATTCTTGGATAAACACAGTTCGTGCTGCGGACACATAAATGATAAGTTGTCACGTGGCATTTCGACCAGTTATATAGTCCATTGAAAACTCAAAAAATTTCAAAAACAATTGAAAGCCGTCTCGTGTAATTTTGATTTACCAACGCGACGCGTGACAACTTCCTATTGATATTACCCACAAAACACATGGCGGACCGTATCAATTCAAAAATGAATCTAAATGTAGAATGTCAAGAAAGCGCAAAAAAATGTGTCATAGTGAGCATTTGATTTTATAATCAATACTGAGGCAAAATGGTATCTATTAGGGCATTCAAATTAACTTTTTATGGAGAAGTTTATGTTAGAACCTTGAAATGTGTTGTTTAAATGTAGATGATAGTTTATATTTTTTTTTACAGACATAATATTGTATTACACTTTTTAGTTATAAACATGATCGTATGAGTGTTCTACCACACTTTATAATTATAAACGTAATCTATTGGTCATTAGATTTTGAGTTAAACTTTTAACGATGGTTTATAATTACAAATCATGATTTATTTTAGAAAGGTATTTATATATAAACTATAATCGTTGTATTGGTTCCATGTATAGAGTTAAAAGAAATTTATTTAATGTGGAGTAAGTGAAAAATTTATGAAAAAAGAATCTATTAAGTATTGGAGTGACATGACATAAATCTCATATTACATAATGCAATTCTATTTTTAATTTAAATTTGATGGAAATGCCTTTCACATTCATTATACTTTTCCAACGTAGGTTATTCTAATAATTGGAAGAAAATGTTTGAGACAGAAACACAAATCCGTTAAAATTATGTATTTTTATATGATTTTTAAGATTTTGAGGTTTGTCTTTCAGATTTTTGAAGTTGTACAAGATTTTAGGATATATAATTTTTATGAATTTTGAAAAAAAAATGCCGTTTTGAAGTTTTTAAAACATCATAAAATATTATAGAAGTTAACACTGAAACCTCAATAATTTTAAAATATTCAAAATAGTAAAAATAACAAAATTTTGAAACCCAAAAAAAAAATCATAAAAATCATTCAAATTAGTGTCATTTGAATTACTCAAATATCTAATTTATATATCTAGACAGAAATGATCTGACCCAGATTTGTTTTGATGGAGCCTTGTCTCATGTTATCTGTCATCACATGTGTCATATGTTTCTGAGAAAGAAAAAAGAATTAAAAAAAAGAATTTACAGATGTATAGACATTTTTTTAAAGAAAATGGATTTGGGCCAAGTGATGGCTGGACATATATATTTAATTGTTAAATTTGATTTTAAATATCATTGTACAATGACCATTCAAAAGAAAGGAACTCTATTTGATGACTTCTATCTGCTAATTATCATGTTCTTATTTAAACAAAAAGTAATAAAATTATTATTTTGTCAACTATAAACACTGAAGTAATACAAGCCTTTCAAATTCAACAAACATATATTTTTCACTTTCTATTTTAATTAGTTATTTTTGTTTTATTTAAAATCTTAAAATATGATTGATTTTAATTACAAATTCAATATATTATGATTTTTTCTTGATGAAAATTCATATTGTGTAAAACTAAATTTAAGAACAAAGTATAGAAAATATATGATGAAAAATTATAGAAAGAATGTTATATGGGAACAATGCGGGAATATGATACAAATCTCATATCGATAGAAACTGATTTTCAAGTTCATCCTAAAGAGGAGTCCAAAGATAAGAAAGCATTGGTCAATAGGAAAGTACCAGTTCAAGACTCCATTTTTATTAGTATTGCTCAAGGAAAAGCTTCATTTTACCTGTTTAGCTAGGGGACAAATTGTATTGTTGAAATACTTAGCATTCCTTTTATATGCTGTAAACATGTCTGGTATTAAAAAAATAAGCTTAGCAAAAATCTTTTGTGCCAAGTCTCAGCATTTGCAAACTTGTTCATTATAGCAAGTGGTGGTCTCAGCTTGTGATCATCCTTTCTTCCCTGTGTGGTGAGCTGATAAAGATTGTCTTTAAGCTAACCAACCTCTAAGATCTTTCCTTTGATTGGGTTATGAATCATAAAACCATGCATTGATGTTAATAAAGAACACCAGAGTTCTGATTTGAATTTATTTTTAACTGTCCGAAGGTTGAATTTGTACTCTGATATATAAAAAACATCCTTAAGAATGAGATGCCTGTTGACTTTACACATTCCCACGTGAGTGACTCTGGCAATAACACAAGTTGGAAGCAACATATGACAATCATATTTAAGCAATGTAAAATTTAAGAATAAATCCGAGTTACAGGCAATATGGTCTGTTGCTCCACTATCCCGTCTTTCATTGAAGAAGAACCAACAATGTTGATCTTGGTTTGAAGAAAATTGAGGTGCACTAAGGTTATTATCACTATCGTGGATTTCCACTAGCCCCCTTCTGTGGGAACATTATGAGCATATTGTTCTGTCCTCTAGCTTTTCCATTCACATTTGAGACTGTAAAAATTAATATTCCTTATGAATCATGTATTCAAATAAGTTTCGAATAATTTTTTAGTTCGTCTCTCTTGTATGACCATTCATCTAACAATTATTGTAGCGCAATAACTTCTTGTTTTTCACCCCGCATTGCTATTCGTATCTTAATAACTACCATTTCTTCTGGCATAACTAGCTAATACCGACATCCGTACTGGGTAGCTTAAAAATGTTCCTCTAAGCCTCGTCCTCCAAAGCTATAGTGTAAATCACATTCATCTATGGTAAAGGACTCATAGTCAATATATGTGTCCTCATGAAAAGAAAGAAATCTCGGACCCATCAAGAATTGAATAACTCTTCTTTTAGATTGTTTAGCCAAAATGCAGTTGAAACAAACACAATTCATCACATGGATGCATTTTGAAAAATCTTTCATTGACTCATATTCTTGCCAGCTATCCATGGGTCTATGATGATACACTATCACAGACAATTTGCCATGCACAAAATTAGTCAATTCGTTCTCAAGAGCAAAGACTATTGTCTCATTGGATCCATCTAGCTGAACATGTAATGTTTTCCATGCCTTAGTAGTACTACATGCATGAAGAATACAATCAACAATGTCCTTTCAGACCGAATTGATCAACTATGGCATAGCCATATCATGAAATATTTGCCATTTCAACAATAATACAGAATCAGTAGGCTTATGGTTTTCGCCTCGAATAAACTTTAGTTTTAATATAGCCCAAAGTGCAATTTCCATGGACCGCCTCCGCTTCACATAGTTTTCTAGACTAGTAAGAACTTCACTTACAAAGCTATGACCAGTTACTTCAGCGCTTTTAGCAAAATAAAAATCATCGCCCAAAGAAATTGCAGCCACACTCATACGAATAGTCGGATCCATGAATCTTCGATTGAACAACAATTACACTCTAAGAATACCAAGAAAGGTCACAGAAGAGCTGGATAAATCTGCAGGGAGCGTTAATTGCTCTGATACCATGTAAAAAAACTCTATTTGAACTAGCTGTAGTCTTGCCTGAGACTGAAGATGAACATGGGAGACTGGAAAAGTTAGAGCGAAGCTACAAGCCTTGAAACGCAAGTATATTTTTCATTAACAAATCAATTACAACGTTCAAAGGTATTATTTATACCTTCTCGCCATACATATTGCACCTTCAAGATACCAATTGTACAACTTGACCACTGTATATTATTACAACTAACAAACTGTATTACAAGCTTGCTACACCTCACCCCACCCTCTATTTATGAGGGACTGAAAGTGAGTCAAGTTCACCTTGAGTTATGAATATCGGACAGTTGAGAAACTCTTACATCTTCAAGCAACTTTCTCAAGGTCTTATCTCCACCTACACGAGCTTCATCCAACGGGGTGTTTCCCCACCTGCCAACCAGAGCACCCACAATTCCGTGCATGTCAGCATGCTGATAATTCAGGTCAATGAATCGAAGAATGACAAGACTTGAGACTCTACGATGAGTGTGTCGTGTTTCTCTGAAAAAAAAAAGATAGAAACCAGCAAACTGAAACAATAATACCTGTCCTTAGCTAGCACGCTAGCCCCTGCATCCAAAAGAACACGTACAATAGGATGTAACCCCTCTCCGGCTGCAATGTGAAGGGGAGTCCGTCCATCATAGTTTTTGGAGTTGGGGTTGACGCCACAGGCTAAGACCCTTTTAAGAAAAGCTATGTCCCTTTTCGCTACAGCCTCGCACAAGCAACTACCAGCATCATCCATTGTCAATGACCCGCCCGCTTTGACTAATAGTGAAATGATATGATCGTGTCCACACTTTACGGCTTGGAGCAATGGGGTATTCCCAAAATTATCTACAGTAAAATCGAGATAGGCCTGTCACAGTCTTTGTTTCCTGTCTATCAATCAACTCAACCTGAATGCTTATGAAAATAATTTACCAGAGGTGTTAACATCCACCCCTTGTTGAAGGAGGAAAACCAAAATATCTTCAAACCCCTTGGAAGCAGCTATATGCTGCAGAAAACACATACCCTTATTAATTACAGTTGTTGGAAAAAAAAAAAAAGCTGCAAACAGCGACTTTGGAGTTTTTAAGTTTCTTCATATTTTAAGTTACAAATTAAAGGCAATCGTAAGCTGAGCAACATTCTTGAAATTTTCAAGTTATAGGCTTACTTGTCAAATTATAACCATATATTCAACTGTGTATTATATCTTAGTTTTGAGAAGAAGAATCAATTCAGATCTTCTGGAGATTGTAAAGTAAAAACAATGTTAGAGAGTAAAGCAAGTTCCATAAATCTTACCAAAGGTGACCTTCCATCGTAATCTGTCATCTTTGGATCTGCTCCAGCTTCCACCAGATGCTTCAGCAAGTATATATCTCCATTGTAGACAGCACAGTTTACCCTCATTGCTAACTCTGACTCATGTCTCCCGATATGAAGGATGACATCTGATTCAAGCAACTTCTTTTGGACATTGGTGTCTTTACCCTGTTATATGATCATGCTTAGATAAAACAGGCGAACCAGCAAAAGAAAGGGGAAGCATATACAATTCTTGGCCTATATCGACGGAACTTCTCCAACAGTATTTTCCACAAACAAGAGTTTAATCAAGAAAACTCTTAGAGAAGCTTATACTCAGTAAAAAAGAGCTACCCTTATCAGTCAGTTACCTCTAGAAGGTTATTCAAAACAATGCGTCCATCGCGGAAGTATACATGAAGAATTTCTGTAAAAGACTGTTTGTCCATTCGCAAGAGCCTGCACAACTCGCGAACACGAATTGTACATGGCTGAGGCAAGTTGCAGAGAAGAGATATTTCACCAAATGAACTGTAACTAGACAGTAGCACGGAACAGTTGTCATCACCATCTGAATCTTTCAAACGTTCTTCTTCCTGAGACCATAAAAGACCATGTGCAAGGTTAGGCCAAAGATACGTGAGGCATCAAGCAGATTTTTCTTATGAAGAAGCAATAATGTCTTGTACTAATAATCACGTTGCAAATAGAGAAGTGTTAAAAAAGGTTGCTGATTATGTGGTGGGTGTACGTTAGGGTGGAGACGAATTAGGATTCTGGGTTTATTAATTTGTTGAGTGAGCTAGCTGTAATTTCAAAAATCTGTAATACTTTGTACTTCTGTTACTCAGTGTATATAAAACCGAGGCAATTTGATACAACTGATTTTAAGCCTTGCAATTTTAGCTGCTTTGATGCCTCTCACAGTAATTGGATATAGCCTTTCACCTAAAACTATTTAAGTAGAAGAAAATGTCAAGGCAGTTTGATACAGCAGAAATGCAGGGTGAAGAAGTAGAGTTGTGGCCAACAGTTAAGAAATTTAAGCTTCAGTATAGAGAGACGCTGCATAAGAGGTTCTTACCAGCTCACCATGACAGACAATATAAAACTGGTCAATAACACTTCCTTTCTCAATTATGACTTCTCCAGGAAGAAAAAACTCTTCATGGACTTTGGTTGCCTGATGTGCCATGTTAATATAACAGAAAAATGTGTAAATAAGACCACAACAAAGGCACATGTCATTCATTTATACCTGCACTCATGCCGAAATGAAAACATGTTCAAGCCATATGACATTTACAAAAGAAAATGAAAAAAAAAATAGAGAACGAAATAAAAGATTATCAACAAAACTGTGAATGCAAATTTTGTGTGTAAAATATTTTGCAAATACACAAATAAAAAACTGAGACAGTTGGAAGGGAAGCTCTGTGTTCTGCATGCCATGCTGAGATGTGAAGTGAAAGTCGTATACAAATAGAGAGATCAGAACAATGCACTTACTATCTGCTTGATAAATCCTACTGAGCATCCAGTGAACAGAGGAACCTTTTGAATCAGTGGCTCATACAGTTTTTCAGAAATCTGCAAATAAACAATACATACTTTTACGTTCCACAGCTAAAGCATCAAACCGCAGCAAGTGTGACAAGAAAGCGAGCGCGCAGTACCTTAGCCCGGATAGAAACTGGAATATCCTGAAGAACAGCAGAGTCTGTGTAGCTTCTTTCATACTTGAGTCGCACATGATTTTTCACTCCCGTACTTATATCCTTTCCAAGGTTATTACGGTTCAAATATTTGATTATATCTGTCATGTTGTCTCTATACCTCTCAGTGTTGGAACCCTTTACAATTAATGCTGTCATGTTGCCAAGCATGTAAGCACCCAGAATCATATCAAAAGACACGTAAACCATGACGAATATCATTTCTCTGATGTTCACAGCATGTATGTCTCCGTAGCCTGCAGCGAGAATACAAAAAAGAAGATTTCAATATGGAGAGGCTGAGCTGAAGAATATACTCTCTTCTACCATTATACAACAATGAGAGTTAAAGAATGGCATATCAGCATCTCGATGGTGAACATGTTTGATGTTTCAGGAGAAGATTTGGCAGTAACAGCCTTGGGATTTGAGAAAAGAAGCATACCAACTGTGACCATAGTGACAATGGCAAAATACAGGGAGGTTACATAACGCGTCCAGAGGTCAATCTCTCTAAAGTGCGAGTAACTGTAGCCGCCCATCTTTAAGCTTCCCATCCAAGTGTAACCTTCCTGAGATTCTGGCAGTGTGGTGGCAAGATAGTAGAATATGCAAGCGGCTGTATGCGTGCAATAGAGTTCAACCACAAGCAATTTTACGATTCTCGTGAATAGATAGTTTATACGAGTGTCTTTCTCCATCTTCTCAAAGAACTCTGTAACTCTAAGAGCTCTGCTAAGCCTGATCCAAAGTAAGTACCTCAAGATTTCTTTTCGACCACCAACCTGACAACATATGTACATAAATATGGCACAGTCTCTTCAATTACTCACACAAAATATAACTAGCCTTTTTGGATAGCAAGTATATTTTGTTGAACTAGTTGCTAGTAAAATACCCCAGTGGTTTGAATATGAAATGAGTAAAGCTAAATGTAATTAAATAGCGCAATGTAACCTTGTATATTGCATCCCATGGGAAACAACCCAGTAAATCAACAAAGAAGCGAGATTTCAAGTACCTAATAGGAAAAGAGAGAGTTTATGAATATGGGCGCAGTGAAGCTTATGTAAGAGTTGTACTTGCAAGAAAAATGAAATAAAAAGAGAGGTACCTAATCGCAATGAGTTTGTGACTATAGACCATACGGTAGGAGTGAGGATCGCGGTAGGCGAGAAAGAAGTGAATGGCAATGTCGAGGAGGAAGGTGAACTGGCCAGCGATGTCTAGCAAGAAAAACCTTTTGGGAAGCCCTCTGAAGAATCCAAACTCAAGCGGGGTGAAGAAGGAGGAGTAGACTGCCCACAGCAAGATGAATATGCTCCAAAGTGAGTACCACCTGCCCAATAATAATATCAAAACACCTTTAGCATTATGAAAACTTGGGAATATGTTAGCTGGCTGGGAAAAAGTTATACCAGTCGTCAGGACGAATGATGAAACCCTTGAAAGCCTCTCTGCCGACTGTCACCATGTCCCGGCCAGAGCCCAATGATCCTCCAGCAGCGACCACCACTGACTTGAGCCAACTCTTCCAACCCATTTCATCTTGTTGCGGAGATGGAAGATCATCATGGGAAAAACTGCTAATTGTTTTGGTTGTTCCTGCTGGATGCTCACTCTCCATGACCATCATAGACTGACTAGTGTTGATCAGAAGCAAAGCATTGTGACTTTTGTGGTTTCTTTTGTAACTTGAGCTAAATGCTTACCTCGTCCTCGTAACTAAACCGAAATTTTTTTGTCCACTTTTACATGTCACTTGACATTTTTCAATACGTATTTAATATCTACAACTACCTTAAAACGTCAAACATTAATGATTTCATTATCATAATCAATGAAAAAATAATTCTACACTAATAATAATCCATCAATTTTACTTTTTGCACAAACTTTTAAAAATATACATTACATACTTACCTATTAAATTCGTGACTTAATATACTCAATTTAATCTTAATCTATATATATATATATATAAGGACGGAGGGAATATATGGTAATAGAGATGCTATAAATGCTTTGCTTTGCTTTTGTGGTGAATAAGAAAAGAGAGCAGCTTTGTCACTTGCCTTTGTCTCCGTGATCAACAGGAGGGTCGGATCAGATTACTAGTTGATATGACAAGCATTTCATCAAAAAAAATAAAATGAAAAGTATAATTCACAGATTGTTCGTGAGCTCTTATCTTTTAGTTCCAAGTGGCAAAATTAAGGTTTGTGCAGGTAAAAGAGGATAGCATCTGTCGCCTGGTCCGCTCAAATTAGAACAAGAGTTTTGCACGCACGCACATGGCCGTGTTGTCGAAAATGAGCATTAGGAACCAATCCACCATGCTCACATTCATGCTCCTCCTCTCACTGAAATGACCGCCGAACCCTCCTCTTCCCCTTTCCCGTCTCCCATTCCTCACCAATGCCTCTGCTTTCCGCCCTCTACTGCGACGAACAAACTCTTCAAAACCACCTTCACATCGTCCAGTCGCCGCAAAGCTTCCACCTTGACGTTGCCCATTTCGTTTTATCAGACCTCGACCTCTCCTGGGATGTCTCGATGTAGATTCAGAGTTCCTCGGGGTGCGGAATGAGGCTGCGGAGTGGATGGTTTTAGGGTTTGTAACCGGTATGGCTTTAGCGGGGTTACTGCTGTTATCGATCGGTGTTACTAACTTTGATAGGCTTTTGTCGGGCGTCGGGGTGCGTAAGGGGAAGCCGTGGATGGGTCAGTTGGCCGCGGTCGTTTGCTTGTCGCTGGCTGCTGAAATGGAGGTGATTGCTGTGACTTTGCTTGTGGATCTGCAGGTTGAGGGAGCGAAGTATGTGTTTGAAGCAAAGACTGTTCAGAGGATGGAGCTGCTTGTATTATCTGCTTTGAAATGGAAGATGAACCATGTGACACTATTTTCATTCTTGGAGGTTTGGTTTGAACAGGGGGTGCATTTGAAGTTTCTGAACATGTGCGAGATTCGTTTTGTATTGGTTATTACAGTCCTTCTGTGCTAGCAGCTGCAACAATGCTGTATGCAATTCAAGAGCTTGAACCAGTGGAATCTTTTGGGTACAAGGAGCAGCTCATTGATGTTCTCAAGATAAGCGAGGAGAAACTAAAGGAATGTAACTATCTCATATCCGAGGTGTCAAAAGACAAGCGCAAGTATGAGGATCCAGCAGCCCACATGGCATTATTGACATGCCATTAAGTTGTCCGAACTCAAATGACTCCTGGGTGGCACCCTTCATAGACTCATCCACTCAGAACATCCCTACAAAAAATAAAACATCCCATGTTAGCCACCTTATTGTGCGAGATTAAAAACATGAGATGTCCTTCTTTCATATTGAGATTAAAAGCATGAGTCTTCAAGTACAACCGACCGATTAACGTCTTCGTGTTCGTGTTGTACGAGACGTCCAATTTATCCCTTAACTATTTACCTTTTTTGCATTTGAGACTTTCTGGAGAAGCTCATCGGTTATGTTCCTGCGAAGCTCCAATTCTGGCCGGTGAGATATCGCATTGGAGATGGCGGAATTCTTTGATGCTGATAATGCTGAAGCGATTATCGCTCGAATCGAGCACAAGTCGTAGAAAATCGAAAGCTTGCTGAATCGATCGAAGCCGGTGGAGGTGTTGAAAACTGCGCTGGAGGGTTCGCGGCCTAATACTAGAGATGAGCGATGTAAGTCTGCCAATTGGATAGTGGTGCATAGAGCTCTAATGACTATAAGGATGTGGATGAAATGTTCTCTTCTCTGGATCCTGAGTATTATGATATCCTGATGAAGTACTTGTACAGAGGATTGTCAATAGGTGATCGCCCCCACATGTGACCAGTGCCTCAGGATTCATGAAAAGCTCACCGAGAGAGCTGGACTTGGTTGTATACTGTGTGCCCTTGAGATTATTGAGATTAGTCATTACTGAAAATCTTGTTACCAACACCTATCTCAAAAGTCACGGACATTATTTCAAGAATACTTTATTTTTATTATTTTCTATCAAGACTATCGTACCTTTTGATTTTTTTTCAACAATATCCTACTTTTCTATTTCCGTTGTTAGTAACAGCGGAATGATATAGCAAATCCGCTGTTGTTAACAACAGCGGATTGCTTTTTAACATATTTTCGTTATTAGCATAAGCATATTCCGCAGGTGGTGATCGAACAATTTCTTTAGGAATCCGTTGTTGCTAATAGCGGAAATGTGTTAAAAAGCAATCCGCTGTTGTTAACAGCGGATTTGCTATATCATTCCGCTATTATTAACATCGGAAATAGAAAAGTAGGGTATTGCTGAAAACAAATCAAATGGTAGGGTAGTCTTGATAGAAATTAATAAAAACAATGTATTCTTGAAATAATATCAAAGTCACGTGGGTGCTTATGAAGTATTAAATTAAATTGGGTTTGTAGGATGCCCATACTCTAAAAGAGAGAGAGAAGCTCATCCTTTAAGAATATTTGGAGTGCTTCAAGCGCCCATTCTTCCATATCCTCAATCTCTGAATAAGTTATATATTCGGGATATTTATCAGTTGGAGCTCTCACTTTTCCCTCACTATGCATCAAAGCCTTCATCTTTATTCTCCATGTCGCAAAGTTATTCTTATCATCAAAACGTGCAACGTCAAACCACAACGGAGTCACCATCACGAAACCCTAAGCTCCTATACTAGTTTGTTAGAGTAGCACAACGGAATATTGACTAGAACAACAAACGAGAATAAATGAAGACACAAAAATTACGCTGTTCGGTCATAGTGACTTACGTCCATGGACAAAGACAAAAATTTTATTACTTTATGGAAGAGAATTCAAGAGAGCTTATGACTTTCTAATATACATTTCAAATAAACTCTGACTAGGTTTATATAGGCGACAGTAAAATTCTTAAACAAGTAGAATTTTTAATCCTAATAAGATTATGATTTCTAAATTATTAGAAAACTTTAATTAAACAAAGTTTCCTTAAAATCAATATTTTCTTAATAATGATGCAAGACATAACTCAACAGTTTAAAATATTGCTTTCCTGAGAGTTTATGAATATAAAAGGCTCCAAAGTTGGTCCTTTAAGAACTGTTAACCTTGAGCCTTTATCATATCTTGTTTATTGGCTTTATAGATGTGCAATAAGGTAATTACAAAAAAATATTTATTTTGCTTCCCTTGTTGAAGAAATAGAAAACAAAGAATTTTTATTCGAAAAGCCTAGGCGATTTGGAGCTGCAATGTTCTTATTCGCTTTAAAAAACTTGAGAAAATGTTGAAAATTCTCAACCAATATCAAGCTAGACTAGAAGCATGGTTTAAAGGCTTTTCCATTTTGGAAAGAAAATAAAACATTTGAAACTATAATAGCTTAGATTGATATATTTAGTCTCTCTTTTGATTTTTGAGATGACAATCATTTAAAAAATTACTGACTTATACAGTCAATTCATCAAACTGGGAAATCTCACAACCCACGACACAGAGATTGGAAACTCAGATTATTGTTGAAACCACAATCATGGATCTTATTAAAGAAAAACATCATTATAAATGTAGGTGAAAAACAATTCAAGTTATTTGTTACGAAGGAAATACTAGGAAGAACTTTTTGAGCCTCCAATGAAAATGAAGAACAAGCCAAGTTTCATCGAGGAATTGAAAAATGATTGTCGGTCATCAGATAAAATTGTGGAAGTAGGCTATCAGATCCTTTGAAGTAGGTTCTTAAAATCTAACAATTAACTTCGCCCTAAATGATTATTGAAGAATTTAAAAAGTTGAGTAAAATTATTGAAATGCAACTAACTTGAGAAAGAATGACAATTTGCTTGTTACCAACGCGGAGATTTGGACACTGGATTTCTTAACCCCACGTTCCCAAAAAGGGCTGCTCTCGCACTATTCATTGTTTCAAAACCAATGCCTAAACATAGAATTTCTTTCGACAAAGGGGTGTGTAAAATATTAAAATAGCATAAGAATTATGCTTGGGTATTTTATATGCTAAATTTTGATTAAAATCAAATTGAACACCATTAAACTAGATTTTTGTGATTTTGAAATAAGGTTGGTTTCAAAAACTCAAAAAGCACAAGATTTGTGTTTCTGTATTTTATATCTTAAACTTTAGCTAAAATCAACTCAAATGCCATTAGAACTAGGTTGATATAAGTATTGATAAATCTTAAAATAATTTGGACTTCTAATCATATGAAAGCTAATATTTATAAACAACTAGAAAAATCCTAATTAAACAAAATTTCCAAGAACTCAAAACTTATAAAATAATTATGCAAGATATAATATCGCATAAGATTTTGTTTAAAAAAATCTGATTCATATAACAGACATATAGTTAATTAGTTATGAACCAAAACAAGAATGGTAAATTATGCCACAAACTAGGCTATGAAAATATATTAATTGTTTTGTATGTAACATTCTTTAGTCTCATACAAATGGCCATGTAGGCCAAAGCCCGGTACTGTCTGATAGATTTGACTCCTTAACATTTTTATGCAAATTAGGGCTCTGGGAACCACCTGATAGCAAATACATATCTCATTGCACATTCAGATGATTGCTAGTCCACACAATTCACTCATTTGTTGCTAATGCCAAACCAATAAGGATGCCAAACTGTGCTTCTCAAGAAATATTTGATGAAAAAGGGCACCTTCTTAAAACTGGGTGAGTTGCTCAAGTTTTCGGTTCTGGAAGAATTTGCAACGGCCCTTACCACTAGATTCGATTTCTTCACCTCTCTTCTTAGACCCAGTCACACCAAGACTCGTCAACTTCAGTTGCCTCTTTCCATTGCCATTGGTTGAATCATCTTCATCCATTTTATCAGCTTCCCTTCAAATAAAAGTAAATAAATGTTGTTACTTCAGACAATTCATTACTCATTGCAACACTTAGAGAATTTTTTTACTTCCGAATTAGCATTTTTTATTGGTGTGGAACAGCCAACATGAGCAGGTCTACAGACACTTCAGCATTTATTGTTAGCCTAAATATCTTCTTTTGTCATCATCTTCCTAGTGTGCTGAGCCACCAGCCTTAACTGTAAAACTTAACATATATGATGAAGCTTTTCGTGTAAAAGTGATAATATTCTTGTTGTACACTGGAAATAACTAATTATTATGTACTAGCAGTATATAAGCATCAATAGATACAGTCCTCAACTGCCAAGGGAGCCTGAAATGTGTGGTTGAGTTCTCACCAAAGAACTTCAACGCTCTTTTTGAAGTAAGGAGTGCATGTACCCCAACTGAAACGAACCAATGTTGGGAATCCAAATAGTGCATGTTTGTGGTCTTCCAACCAGGCTTTGGTTTCCGGATCTGGAATAAATAAAATAAAACGAGCATTGATTTTTGGTGCCAGCACTAATAAAGCGTAATTTATTGAAGTAAGTGGTGCCTCGGGACAACTGTAGTAGTCACCCCGGAGTTTACTCCTGCCCCCAGAGGGACAAAGGTTCTCCGAATAAAAAAAAAGCATTGGGCACAAAAAAAGGCATAAAATGAAGAGGCTGTGATGCTGAAAACAACTATCACCTCCGGGATATCCGGATCCAAAGCTGCGATGCATGCTTTCACAAGTTTCATCCATGACCCATTCCTTCAAAGCTCGGTCCCTTGTAACCTAATGGACCAGATAAAAAAGTGAGGAAAGGCTTCGCACCTTCTGACAGGACAAATAAAGAAGTCACTTAGCCCTGAACATCTAAGATCTAACCAAGATGCATTCCATGATTGTGGGCATGTTTCATGAACCTCCCTTAATTTACAACTCAACAAATATATTTTCTTCATAAGCAACTTATAAGGAAAGAACAACAAGAACCAGGATCTGGTGCTCAACAATAGAGCTCTGTTAAATGCCATGATGTCCTCAAGAGTGAAGGCTACATCAAGGAACAATTTGACAGTTGAAAGTGAAAAAAAAGAAAGGATAAACTCACCTTGGCGACAATGCTTGCTCCACTAACAACTGGGTAGAGACTATCAGCTTTCTTTGCAACCACAAATTTGATGTCAGGAAACTTTTCAGATAGTCTAATTCTGTATTTTTCTGGGTCTCCCACAGTATCTACATAAACCTGGGGGAAAAAAGGGTCCAGACTTTCAACATTACTTCCTACAAAAACAATTTTTTTTTCAATGAACTAAGACAAAGTTGATTGTGATGAAACCCTGAGCATTCATCTTCTGGAAAGTTTTGTACAACATCACAGGAGGAAATTGCCTAACAATTCAAATATCATATCCCAAATGACAAATAAGTAGAAGTTTCTACCTCAGTAAGAAGAACTCCCCTGCCGAGTACAGTTGAAACAAGGCCCATGGCAGAGGTATGTGAAATTTGGTTCAAGTTAATCTTTTCCCTGTCAAAATCAAAACAAGCATTATGGAGAGAATAGAAGAGGCCCCAGATAGGAAGGAAACGGGTAAGATGGTATTAGTGTTACTTCTTGAGCATTTTGGCGGAGAGCTCTCTGGGATCAATGACGTCGACGGCCCAACCAATCGCTCGTTCAGCTTTCAAAATTTCATACAATTCTTCCCTTTTCTCCTCCTTCAAGGTTTTGGAATCTGGGCAAGGGCAAACAAACAACAAGGGGATTGGGCGGGAAGAGTTCTAGGATAAAAAAAGAGAAGAGAAATAGTGGAGAAATGGCAGCTAACCGGCGAATTGAAGGGTGGAAAGAGTGTCCTGATAGGATCGAGCGCAGTACAAGCATCCATACACCATAGGTCCTACAGAGATGGGGTAGGAATGAAATTGACCCAGAAAAGAATGGAAGAAATCAATGTTATGTATTACCCAGAACGGGACCTCGACCAGCTTCATCGATGCCCATTATACACGGCTCCGACGCCCACTTCGCTTCTTCCGACCCCATTCTCACCTCTCCCTCTTTCCCGCCAAACAAGCTCCGAGACAAGAGTGAAGCTTCGACTACGTCACTTGTGTTAGGTTTTGGTTTGGGCTTGGAGTTGTCAGCCCAAGATTATGGGCCACAATTTTAGAAGAGAGTCGCGAGGAGTGTCAAATTGTTTTGATTGGATTCTATTAAAAGGTGTTTTTTTTTACTCTACAAAATATTAAGTGCATTGAATTTTATTTTATTTTTATACTTAATGTACACTAGAAAAGTATGAATCATTATACGCTTCAGAATATTATCTTTGTAATTTTTTCACTTTTCTGAAACCAATTTTAGAATATATTATTTTCACGGTTTTGAACTCTCTTATCCCTAGTGAATTTTCTTCTTTTGGATTTGAGTTGGGAAAATTTTACTGCATTGCTATTATCCTCAAGTTATTGGATCTACCTCAAGTCCATCATATGCCAGACTCTGCATTGCGGGGTCTTATTCTGGTAATTATTATTGAAGATGGAAGTTGCAGCTTATTTCTAAAAAAGAAACCAAAGGTATTGTCTACTCAGGTACCGACTCTATCAAATCCTTAACCCAATGATTAATATTGCGACTTGGAATATAAAGGGTCTCAATTTCCCTTTGAAGCAAAAGTAAGTGCTCCATTTTATTCTGTCTAATTCTATTCAATTTTTTGGCATTTTGGAAACCAAGTTATCTGCTTCTTCCATAGAAATCTTTGAGAATAAATTTTCTACTAGAGGCTCATGGAATATTCAAAGTAACATTCAATCTTCTAACCATGTAAGAATCATTATTGGCTGGGATTCTATTGTTATCCATTCTTGTCAAATTATCTTCTCCTCTCCTTAAGCACATTCATTGTCATTTATCGGCTGGAGGTCAGAATCTTTATATAATCATGATTTATGCTTTCAATCAGTCTCTGACTAGAGCCTCTCTATGGTCTGATCTCACATCCATATCTCATTCTATGACTGATCCATGGGCCTTACTTGGTGATTTTAATTGCCTTTTGTCAACCCATGACAGAATCGGCTCCTCTGTATCGTTAAGGGATCTTAGAGAACTGAATGACTTTTATTTTAATTGTTCCATTGTAGATGTCCCTCATACAGGCTTCAAGTACACTTGGACCAATAAAAGGTATAACTTTGCCATTACTTATTGTAAATTGGGTAGGGTGGCTTGTAATAATGCATGTATTTCTGCCTTTCTCAACTCCCATGCCATTTTTACTGCCCCTGGTGTATCAGATCACTGTCCTGGGATCCTCAAAATCCCTCAACTTTCTGCTCCCCAAAATATAAAGAGATGATTTCAATTCTGTATTGTCTGGACTCTCTAAGACAATTTTTTGGAGACTATTAAAGCCTCCTGGGCCTCTTCAGGTCCCTGTTATAACCTCTTTCAAGTCCATCACATGCTCAAAGCCCTGAAATCCTCTCGGCTTTCAATTTATGCTTCAACCACTTCAAGAATTTCTGAAAGAGTCCAAGCAGCCAGAGATCACCTCACTGCTACTCAAGATCAACTCTTCTCCAATTCAACTGATCCTATCCTTCAGGAGACGAAAAAAACAAAATTTCTCATCTTGCCAAGCTTTCGAAGACAGAATTAGTTCATCTTCATCAGTTATCTAATATTCAGTTGGCCAAGTATGGCGACCTCAATTCTTCCTTTTTTTCATGCCACTCTAAAGAAAAGGTCCTTTAGTAATAAAATTCTAGAATTCAGGATGCTACTAAAAATTGGATGGAAGATCCGAACTCTATTGCAAACATTCTGATAAATCATTTTGAGACCTATTTAGGTACAAGACAGCCTTATACTCCTCCTGACTTCAATTCCATTCAAAGTCTTATTTTATCTTCTTCAGACGCAGTCAACCTATGCACTCCTTTTTCTGAAAGGCAGCTTGGGACATTATTGGCAAGGATATTTGTGTGGCCATCAGATCTTATTTCAGAACCAGCAAAGTTCCAAGATCCTTAAACTCCACTCTGTTAGTTTTAATTCCTAAAGGTAGCAGTCCAGCCTCTGCCCACGATTTTAGGCCAATTTCTCTTTACAACACCATCTACAAAGCCATCACCAGTATCATCTCTAGAAGAATACAGAATTTTGTAGCAAAGTTGGTGGGGCCTGAACAATCTGTTTTTGTTAAAGGAAGGAATATAGTTCACAACATCCTTCTTGCTCAATCCTTGGCCATAGGATATTCCAGAACTAATATTTCCTCCAGGTCTTGTATTAATATTGACCTTAAGAAGGCCATTGATTCCTTGACTTGGCAGTTTTTCTAGGATTGCTTCATTTATTATGGCTTCCTTATGCAGTTCACTCCTAGATAGTGATCTATATTCAAGGTCCTCATTTTTCAATTCTCATCAATGTTCTCCTTATCGATACTTTAAAAGTAAGCACGGTTTAAGACAAGGGTGTCCCATGTCCTCTCTTTTATTTTCTCTAGCTATGAAGGTTTTGTCAAGGTTCCTCAAAGGCATTACCACTCATCCTAATTTTAAATTTCATCCCAAGTGCGGCAGAATAAGGATGAACAATCTTCTCTATGCAGATGATTGATTTATTTTCTATCATGGAAACTCCAAATCCATCTGCCTCATTAAGTCTGTCTTGGATTTTTTTCTTTGGCTTCTGGTCTTTTGTCAACAATAAGAAAACTCTCATTTTCACTGGAGGTCTAATTTCTTCCGTTGTTGTAGCTATTGCTAGATCAGTGGAATTCACCAGGGGAACCCTTCTAGTTAAATATTTTGGAATTCCTTTGGATTGCAAAAGCATAAGATCCAACGACTGTGCTAAGCTCTTAGAGAATCTTTCTTCAAAAACTAATTCCTAGTCTTAAAGGAAACTCTCTTATGCTGGCATAATTGTGCTGCTCCGATCAGTGCTGAACTCTATGCAGATTTATTGGTTCAGAGTTCTTGGCATTCCTAAATTATCATGAACTCTATTGATAAAAATTGCAGGACTTTTCTTTGGTAAGGTAAGTCAAAATCTCCAGTTAAGTGGTCTTTTGTCTGTCTTCCTGTTACTCATGGTGGTTTGGGCATTAAATCTTCTTGAATGATTCACTCTTCCATCTACCTCTCTCAAACTTGAGACATTATTCTTAGTAAAGAATCTTCCTGGATTAAATGGCTCAATGCTTACTATATAAATTTTGATGACTGGTGCATTGTCCCCATTAAATCACCATAGCCAAGGAAGAACATTTTAAAGGTCAGGAATTTAGCTCTCCATTATTATGATCCAGTTTCTAGCTCTTGGAAACTTCCAGCCTCCCCCTTCTCCTCTAGTTCAGTCTTCAGGAGTTTGCGGCCTAGTCTCTCAAAGCCAGTGTGGTTTAGACTGGTTTGGAACAAGCTTAGTCACCTCAACCACTCCTTCTTATTATGGCAATTTGGTCATGATCGTCTTCCCACAAAATCAAGACTTTTACACATAGGCCTGCTCAGAGATGATCTCTGTCCTCTCTACAGTTCTCTTCCAGAAAATGCATACCATTTATTCCTCCAATACCCTATTTCTTCAGGTACCCTCTCTGATGCTTGGCTGTTTATCGCTTCCCTGCTCCTGCCGACTGCTCTTCCTAGGATAATCTGTTTGCCTAGAGCAATCATTTCAAGTTCAATTCTAAGGAGCTTAGATTAATCAGCTTCTGTTAAATTGCAGCCTGAGCCTATAATGTTTGGAAGGCTAGAAGTCATTTAGTCTTCAAATCTGTCCCCTTCAGTTGTAGCAAAGTTCTTCAATCCATCAGATGGGGTGCATCCTTTAAAATTAGCCTCATCTTAAAAATCAAACTTTCTAGTTTTAATGCTAATTGGTCCTCAAAACTTCACCTGCAACACTTGCTAGCCTAGCTTTTTTATAGTCATTCTTTTTTCTCAGTTTTGTTTGATCTGTAATTTCATTTTTTTTTTCATTCTTTCCTCGTGTACATTCCCTCTTTTATTACTTCTTAGCGCCTCTTTGCAAAAAAAAAAATCCTAATATACATACATGTCTTAAGTAACAATAAGGTTGTGTTTGGTTTAAGGAAAAGTTGTGAAAAGAAAATTTTGATGGAAAATAAAAAGAAAATTTTTTGAAAAAATGAGAATGAAGTATGTAGGAAAAATATAAAGGGAAATTTGTTTAAAATAAAGAATTTTTTAGCATTTTCTCACAATTTTTCACCCATAACCAAACAACAGACAATATGAAGAATTTTATGGGGGAATCCTTCTTATTTTCCCATGTTTGTTAATGAATAAAAAATGATAAGAAAATGTTAAAACATTCTTTATTTTAATTTATTTTTTCTATTCTCCTACAAACTTTTCTTCTCATTTTCCATCAAATTTTCTTTTTTACGAAATTTTCCCGAAACCAAACACTCGCTAAGTGAGTTGAGGAACACTGACCACACAACTGTAATTTTAAAAAGTGAATCATCGAAACACTGCATCGAAATTATTTCTTTCCTTAATGTGTTATAAACTATAATCATAAATATTACATAGTAATAATAATACAGTAGTACTTTGCTCCTTAAACAACTATTGTTTTATAAACAAGTGAAATGAAAATTTCACTGGATGTGGACAAAAAATCTAGTGGTTTCCAGCTTCTGGTGGATGTGTAAATCAATTTGTAATCAGAGTATGGTAGCATGATGATTAGCTAATCAATTTGATAAGAAGAGAATGCAAGGCATGGCGTGCATAGAAAAACATTTATCTTCACTTGGTACATAATCCTCCCTCTCTCCTCTTTTACATGTCACTTAACCGAATTTTTTTATTCACTTTTACTTGTCACTTAACAATTTTCAATACATATTTAATATCAACAACTACCTTAAAAAGTCAAACATTAATCACTTCTTTATCATAATCAATAAAAAAATCATTCATCACCAGTAATAATCCACCAATTTTACTTTTTGTACGAACTTAAAAAAAAACACCAACCACCCACTCATTAAATTTGTTTAACCGTTAGCATTAACTTCACCTTAATCTACTCAAATTAACCTTAAACGACATGTATTAGAGGACGGAGGGAGTACATTTTAGCACCTCATTAACTAGCATGATCATTAATAAGGTGTTGTTCTATTGGTTAAGAGTGTTCTCTAACAATTTTAAAATTCTAGGTTCTGACTTTGGTGGTACGAACTGGTCTCCAATAAATATAGATGTCACTATCAAAATGGAGAGATGTACGATCCTTCACCATCCTAAAAAAATTAATTAATTAGCACCGGTGTCTGATTAAGACACGTAGGCTGGACAGAGCCACGCTTAACCAACATGAAGAGGAAAGTAAGTAACCCTTGGGAAATTGCAATGAAGATCTGAAAGTCAAGCCACCCTTTCCAAGTACTTGGTGGTCGATTTATATATATCTATGTACAACCAAAGAGTGACACGGAATTTTAAATCTCTCTGGCATGTCACATCGATCTGCTCGTGAGCTTTGAATATTCCAAAACTGATGGTCGAAGGTCAAGTGTTTTACGTATAGTTTTCAGTTGCATTATTCCAAGTCTGAATGAATCAAATTTTGTCATCAAAGTCTAGAGCTATTCACCAGCACCAACAATAATAAATAAATAAATAAATAAATAAATGACGATATTATTAGCATTTTGTTGGGTGGTGTAGCCTATTTTTTTATTTAAATGATATGTTATTTGATGTTTGGTACAATTGCGCGTGTGTATTTTTTTTTATTGTAATGCATATAAAATGATGGTAATAGTTTTTTCATATTATTGAATTATCCTCACAACTATTTATATGATACTTTCACTTTTGTACACGGAAGATAAATGAAGGTATATATGCATGTGAGTTGGGACTCGGGGTGAGTCTTGATTCCGTACTGGAATTTAGACCTAAACTGATCTTAATACAAACTAACAATTTATCATAAGTAGATATAATACATTCAGTAAAATTGCAAAGTAACTAAATTATTTAAAGTTATTTTACAATTTTTATAAAATTGATTAGACCCATGCATGGTCTGAAGAAGCGAAATTCTACAAATTTACAATTATTTCTATGACTTAAAAGACTCTACCGTTTGAAGAAGCGGTAGGCCGGTTGAAGGTATATAAGGAGCGCACACACTGAGTATCTAACGGAATCAATGGTGATGGTCAGCTTCTGCTCACTAAGATCGAGTGGGAGGCATAGCAAAAGAGGAGAGTGGCAACTCCTTTGGTAAATGCAAGTTCCCAGAGAATGTTAGCGAGGCCATTGAGATACTATGCAAATAAGTACAAGACACCAAAGAAAATCGAGGAGACACATCTCACACGTGTTGTTGACACCAAGCCACTTTAATGTTCGTCATGTTAGAGGAAGCAAGAACGGTACGGAAAGAACGGTAGGACGCCATCACCTACCTCAACGAAAAAAGGTGTGTCTAGAGTTGTCCTTGTGGAGCGATCTGTCTCATCAATGCATATGTGGCATCTCGACACGGAGCCAACAACCATGTGACCGGCGACAAGGTGAAGTTCCATGAGCTTGATAAAGGCGTTACTAGCGATGTCAAATTCTGCGACGGGTTTGCGGTGCAAATCATAGGTAATGACTCAATTTTCTTTACTTGCAAGAATGGAGATCAGTGGAGATCGCAGTAGAGGCCAAAACTGAGGTGGGTGTGGCAGCACGCCAAACAAGCACTCTTCATATGCTCAGGAGGTGGACCTTGTTACAAGAGTCACATCTTGTGTTACAATTGTAATAAGATGGGATGCTATACAAATAAGTGCAAGAGACCGAAGAAGGTGGAGGAGGCACATCTCTCCCGTGTTGTGGACACCAAACCAATTTTAATGTTCATCGTGTTAGAGGAAGCAGCACCGGTGTAAAAAGAACGGTGGGACACCATCTACCTCAACGAAGAAAATGTGTGTCTGGAGCTGCACCTTATGGAGCGCACCGTAGCATCAACGGAGCTGTGGTACCTTGACAGTGGTGCCCGCAACAACATGACCGATGATAAGGTGAAGTTTCATAAGCTTGATGAAGGTGTCAGTAGCAATGTTAAGTTCGGCGAGTAGGCTATGATGCAAATCATGAGAAGGGCTCAATTCTCTTTGTCTGCAAGGATGTATATTAGTGGCTCCTTAAGAAAGTGTACCACATCCTAAGACTCTGCAATAACATTGTGAGCCTCAGCCAACTCACTGAGACTAGGCATAACGTAATCACGGATGGCAATGAGTTAAAGGTGTTTCATAAATATTCTCTCTGTCTGATCATGAAGGTGAGACGCATCCCAAATTGACTCTATCACATTTGACTGGAGTTGGCAAGCTTAATTTATCTACTAGTGAATCTCAAGGATCCAGCATGGCTATGGCACGCACTCCTTGACCACATTAATTTCAAAAACATGAAATGGTCATTGATAAGGAGATGTTTGTGAGAGTGTCGACAATCACGCGCCCAAACCAAATGTATCACAGGTGTTTGG
Source organism: Kalanchoe fedtschenkoi (assembly GCA_002312845.1). Classification (NCBI taxonomy): domain Eukaryota; kingdom Viridiplantae; phylum Streptophyta; class Magnoliopsida; order Saxifragales; family Crassulaceae; genus Kalanchoe; species Kalanchoe fedtschenkoi. Next base: position 139,009 of record NQLW01000278.1, on the reverse strand, counting down.
TTATAAAACAAGAAAGAAAATCGTTTCCAGTGATGGTGCAATACCAATCTTAGAAGCCCCTCGGTGGATGTGTGTATACATCATCAAATGACTGATTTTTTAGTTTTGAATTTCAAGGTAGAGGTTAAGAACGCTTCACCGTGTGAAGATGCTTTGAACCAATCATGACGTTGAGTTCTTATCAGTCGAGTTTTCAAAATGTGTGAACATGCATAAATTAAGCGGCATTACACTTCCCCATACACGCCTTAGTAGAGTGGTGTGGTAGAGCTAAGAAACAAGATTGTGCTAGTGATGGTGAGGTTTCTGCTCAAGATTATGAATGTGCTGGTGAAGTTTGAGGGATGGACAGTACAACATTTGGTAGTACCTATTAAACTGTCTGCCAACAAAGTCAATGGAGTACTGCACTCCATTTGAGGTATGGAATGGGCGGAAGCCGCACCTAGAACATCCTCGCTTGTTTTGGTGCACAACGCACGTTAAGATTTTAAACATCACATTTGAAGAAGCTCGATGATCAGAACTAACAAATGGTGTACTTTGCCATCGATGATGGCTATAAGATGCATCATCTATTTGACCCTCATCTTGTGAAAATTATTATAAGTCGCAACGTGTTATTCAAGGGGAACATCGAGTAGAGGTGGTATGCAATTGCAGATGAACCCACAAACTTTATAGTCCATGACAGTGCACACATTAAGTTAGCAGCGGGCGTCTCAATGCCATCCTTTGGATGATCGACATGTGAGACTCTGGCCATGACACCGCTAGAGCAAGACGCTGATTATCTCCATCAAATATTACAAAGACACAAGCAGGTCCAATCACGCGGGCGCGAGCGGCAACATGTGCAACATCATCTACATCATCGAAGACTGAACATGTTTCACCTGCCATCGTTGCAACCGCCACCAGACATTAACAATACTAAAGAGAGGCTCATTTCATGTAGGCACATCAACAACATCATAGCCAATGTGTCGAGGGGTGAAGTTTAACTAGAATTACTTAGAGGATAAGTCAATGCTCGCCAAAACGGAGGATCCATCTTGATTTCATGAGAATGTAGGCTATCCAGCCTTGGAGGAGGCCGTTACCAAAGAGATCGAGTCTGTTGAGAAGAACTCAACATGGACCCTGACGAAATTGTCAATTGGTCACAAATTCATTAGGCTTAAATGGATGTACAAGTTGAAGATGGACTCTAACGAAAAAGTGACCAAGCACAAGCTAAATTTCCAAGGGTAGTGCATTGATTTTAAAGAGGTGTTTGCACCAGTGAAAAAGCTAACACTTTGCGTATGATACTTGTCTTAACAGCAAATTGCGACTAGAAAGTTCATTATTATGATGTCAAATCAGCATTTCTAATTTGCGAGCTCAAGGAAGAGGTGTTTATGACCCATCCGAAAGGATTCACAATGAAGAACAATGAGCACACAATGCTCAAACTGAGCAAAACACTTTATGAGCTTCGACAAGTTCCTCGAGCTTAAAACATGCACTTTGACAAAAGCATGAAGGAGATCGGCTTCACAAGATGTTCATAAGAGCAAGCACTATTCAAAAGGAGAATGGATTGTGCAGGAACCATTATTGGTGTTTACATTGATGACCTCACTATCAGTTATGCTAATCTAGTGATGATTAATGAGGTTAAGCATCATATGATGATTAAATTCGAGATGAGTGATCTTGAATTGCTCACTTACTATTTTGGAATTAAGATTGAGCAAAATAAATGAGGCATCATCAGAAAGCAAACTTCATAGGCCAAAAAGGTGGTGACTCAATTCGGCATGGGCGAATGTAACCCTATGAAGATCCCATGGAGCCGAGGACACAATTACACAATGATGTTGATGGACAACCCATCTATAACACTGAATATCGTTTGTGATTGATTGTCTCAGTTATATCCTTTATACTAGGCCAGATCTTTCCATTGTTGTTGGAGTTGCGAGTAAATTCATGGACAGGTCGATTGTCCTGCATCAGAAGGTGGTCAAGCATTCTGAAGCATCTGAAGGGAATGGTGCACTATCTGTTAGTGTACCCTAGCAAGAGGGGCCAGAGTTAATCATGTACGGTGATAGTGATCTAGCCAGCGATTTGGAGGACAGAAAAAATATAAGAGGTATGACGTTCTACATTAATGACATTTTGGTCTCGTGGAACTCGCAGAAATAGAAAATGGTCGCAATGGCATTGTGTGAGGCTGAGTTCTTGGCAGTAGTAGCGGTGGTATGCCAAGTGAAGTTGCTCAGGAGCTTCTTAAGGGAGCTGATAGGAAAAAAGCCCAAGATGATGAAGTTGATGGATAATAATAAATTTTCCATTGCCTTGATAAAGAATACTGTCTTCAACGGGCGCAACAAACATATCGACATAAAGTTCCATTTTATACATGAGTGTGTCAAAAGAGGAGAGATTGTTGTGGAATATGTCTGCTTAGAGGAGCAGAGAACAAATGTCTGGACAAATGTGTTGCTGATGGTGAACCTGACAACACTACGGCACTTTCTTAGAGTTCGCAATTTTGAGCCACATCATGATTAGGGGAAGCATGTTGGGATTAACCCTTTATGTGATCTAATACAAGAAATATTCTGCGGATATTCTCTTGAAATGTACTTGAATATTCATTGAAATATTGAATAAATATAATTTTTTATTTATGATATTTAATTTCCATTAGATATAGATTTAATATTTGTATGATATACATAAATATTTTGCAATCCGTTTTTAGCTTTCAATAAATACTATATAATATACAACAACAACATTTTTTCGTTTCTTTTCTGAGTTAAATGCGAATTAATAATATTTTGTCATATATCTTTGATCATTAGATATACCTAAGATTAGGGGTGTAAGAATTTAACCCAACACAAAATCCAACTGCCACGTCAGAACCAAACTAGACATTTGGCAAATATCTGTCAGCGAAAGATATCATTGCAAATGGCATGTTGATTAAATTGGGCAAAAAAAAACATTAGCCGCATCACAATTGAAAGTCTACGAAAGCATAATCTCTAATCTCCTTCATTTGCTTATGTCAGTTGAGGCAGATGCAAACTCCAGATATAAACACGAATAAATAAATAAATGGTCAGTTTTTTTATATGCACGCCACACAAAAATAATACTGATAATAACATGCGCCACAAACAGAATAGTGTTTTCCAGGGAAACTGAAATTTGTAAAATGCATGTGGGAGTGGGGACCATACCACCAGATTACCCCGACTAGTAGTTGCGGTTGCGGTACTCCCCTTATATTTCTAGTCATAACATTTATATTAAGTTTCCAAATACAATGAAATTATATATTTTCTATGTCCTATTTTAGTTTTTATTTAATTAAATTTTATTTATCACTTAATATTTTTTAATATATATTTAATATATAAAATTATTTGCAAAAGTCAAATATTAATGATTTTATTAACAAAATGAATAAAAAATAATATTTAAAAAAATCCATCAATTCTACTTTTTACACAAAATCTTAAAATATACATTATTAAACTCACTCAACCTCTAGCATTAAATATTATTTTAATCAATTCAATTAAACCTTAAGGGTGTGGTTGGTTTAGAGAAAATTTGAGGGAAAGAAGTGGAAAATGAATTCCTCATGAAATTCATTATATTTTTCTTTGTTTGGTTAGAGGTGGAAAATTCATAGAAAAATAGTAAAACACTCTTCGTTTTGTTAAAAATTTTCCATCTAAATTTCCATATAAATTTTCAATTAATTTTTCCTTCTTTACTTTCTCTAAACCAAACAAAAAATTTCTTCTCATTTTCCTCTAAATTTTTCATTCCATCAAATTTTTCCTAAACCGAACACACCCTAAACGATATGTATATTAGTATGGAGGAAGTATGTATGTAGTTATGTATGAGGATGGTGTTGAAAATACCCAAAAAGCCAAGGGCTCAGCTGTCATTTCATAAACTTGAATAAATTTCAACTCCAGGCTGATGATGCTAACATTTCATCTCATCTATAAATACATACAACTCCCTCTTCATCATCTTCATATCAGAAAAAACCCAAAGCAAGAGCCAGAGCAACAGCTTCTTCTTCTTCTTCTTCTCCTTCTTCATCAGATTGAATTTCAATATCAATGGCGTCCCTCACCGACCTTGTGAACCTCGACCTCTCTGACACATCCGACAAGATCATCGCTGAATACATATGGTGGGTGCTCTGATCCTTCCAACGTACTCCACCTGTAGTAGTGTGAGCATGAGTTTCTTGGTTTTGAAATACTCTGTTTTTTTTGCTTATTTGGAACAGGGTTGGTGGATCTGGAATGGACCTCAGGAGCAAAGCCAGGGTACAACCACTGATCTCTTCTTTTCTATTCATCCCATCCTAATTCCTGGTAGTATACTTTCATCATTTATTTTTAATATTCTGAGTATGTATGTATGTTTGTGTGTGTATGGCGATTTTCAGACTCTGACTGGACCAGCGAATGACCCCTCGAAGCTCCCAAAATGGAACTATGACGGCTCCAGCACCGGCCAAGCCCCCGGCGAGGACAGTGAAGTCATTCTCCAGTATGAATCAGATTCCTCCTTATCATTCTCTCTTTGATATCATATCGATCCCAAACATACAAATGATTCATTAAAGCACGCCGGGGGTTCTTACTATGTATTGTATTGTATTGAAACAGCCCTCAAGCCATATTCAAAGATCCATTCAGGAGAGGAAACCACATCCTTGTAAGTTTAACTAACACATGATTCTACAAAGCAGATAGAGAGAGTAGCACCATTTCTGATTCCATCTGATTACAGGTGATGTGTGACACATACACGCCTGCCGGGGAGCCAATTCCAACCAACAAGAGGCACAATGCTGCTAAGATCTTCAGCCATCCAGCTGTAAAGGCCGAAGTTCCATGGTCATACTTCAATCACTTGTATAAGATACACCAAGTAGATGGCTTGATTCTATAAATTTAGATAAAAAAAAATTGTTTGAAAACAGGTTTGGCATAGAGCAGGAATACACTTTGTTGCAGAAGGATTTGAAGTGGCCCATCGGATGGCCTATCGGCGGCTATCCTGGACCTCAGGTACCTACTACTACTACTCACAACATTATCTATCTCCTTCCCAATATTAATTACTTTCGATCTCAGGGACCGTACTACTGCGGTATTGGAGCCGATAAGGCTTTCGCTAGAGATGTGGTTGATGCCCACTACAAGGCCTGCATTTACGCCGGCATCAACATCAGTGGTATTAACGGAGAAGTCATGCCAGGGCAGGTCACAAAATCTGCTTCTTTTTCCTGTTGATTTTTTTTATGTTCACCAGGTCCTACTAACAATTTTGTCCCATCATATGTGTTTCAATTACGTTTTGTTCAGTGGGAGTTCCAAGTAGGTCCATCTGTTGGCATCTCCGCTGGGGACGAGATCTGGGTGGCTCGCTACATTCTTGAGGTAAACCCGTAAAGATCAGACAAGAGTTTCCCGTTTCTTCCGAAAGCGTCAATGCAATGCCACGCACCACTAATTGAATAATTTCTTATGATGACAGAGGATCACGGAGATTGCTGGGATCGTGGTCTCTTTTGATCCCAAGCCAATCCAGGGCGACTGGAATGGGGCAGGTGCACACACAAACTACAGGTACTGTTTTGCTGAACAAGAAGACATTAGTATTTGGTTTGGCTAGCAGCAGAAGGGTTGCTGGAATGATGGTGATTTTTTGCAGCACTAAGTCAATGAGGGAGCCAGGAGGCTATGAAATCATCAAGAAGGCCATCGAGAAGCTGGGGAAAAGGCACAAGGAGCACATTGCTGCGTACGGTGAGGGCAATGAGCGTCGTCTCACAGGCCGCCACGAGACTGCTGACATTAACACATTCAAATGGGTAAGCATGACTCTGAGATGATGGTTTCCTGCAGTTCAAACCCTCTCTGAAATGAAATGTGAATTACTTTTCGTTTGGCACTATGATATTGCAGGGTGTGGCTGACCGTGGAGCGTCGATCAGAGTTGGCCGAGACACGGAGAAGGAGGGCATGGGGTACTTTGAGGACAGGAGGCCTGCATCCAACATGGATCCATACGTTGTCACCTCCATGATCGCCGAGACAACTCTACTCATCAACTGAAGCCTTGACCAGCCTGCCTGTTACTTCCCACATATTCTCCCCTACCGTTGATCATAAAGTCTCCGGATTTCCGAGACCCAGTTGGCTTAAAATGCTTCTTTTCTTTTCCAATTCTTATTGATGAATTTCCTGTTTGGACTTGCTGCCCTCAGAGGCATTGTGTGTGGCACTCTGCCTGTTGTGGATGGCGTGCGTGAGTGTGTGATTATTTTCTGTGTTAATTTCATCTTTGATTAATGATGACATAAACCCTATTCCCCTAAACTCACATGCACCATTTTCACTATTTTCTTACTTCTTCCATACATCTTCCACGGTCTCAATGGCGAGAAATTCTTGGGTGGATTGTGTCGATTACGTGACAGTAAACACTATCAATAAAAAGTCATCACGTGACACTTTGAAAAGTCGAAGTTACAGGTGGCGACTTATTGTTGGTTTGAATTTTTTTTTTTAATTTCTCAACGGACTATGTGGTGACTTCTTATTGGTAGTGTCCACGGTCACAGGTGAACAATAATCTCTCCTCAATCGGATAGTGACATCATTTTCTATCGAGATATTTAATTCTGATATTTATAGATGAAGTTTCAATGTATTTCTGGTCATCGATACCCTCCATATGAAATTTAGAATAGGAATTAGATCCTCGCCTGTGTTTGGAGGATCCTGATTGAAGTTATACAACATTTTAAGCTACACACGAACAATAATAGCTTAAAACTCATATAAAAACAAATGAATTGAAGTATTGGAATCTGTATCATTGATATTGGATCTAGATTCAATGATAAGCGGAAAAATAGATAAGTCATATATACTGGCAGCTAACGCACATAATTAATTAAACTGATTCATTTTATTTATATCACATAGTTGGATCCTTTTGAGAATCTTTCTGTCGACCAAATTTAATCAAGATTGCATTTAGAAACTAATCACAAATACATTGACCACAATAAAATTTTATACAAAAAAGTGGTTTATTATTTCTCGATTGTAGTCACTGAACATCTAGTGTCACTATTATATTTGTTGGGAGAACTTTCATCAGTGTGTATTCAGCTCCTGTTGCGAATCCAATACTCATCACTTTAAGAAATATAATTCAACTTTTACGGGGAGCTAAGTCAAATGAAACCGTGATTAAGAAATATATATATATATAGGGCGGTTCCACTGATAACCACAAATCTGGTGAGAATTAATAACTCAAGACAAAAATGGCGTGTTGTGTCTTGTGTTTTCTGGACGCGTGTTGTGTCTTGTGTGTTGAAATGTGTCCACTTTTCCAGCCATTAGATCATCTCATTTAACAGTCAAGATTAAGTTCTTAGTTCTCACCTAGATTTGGGGTTCTCAATTGAACCTCATTATATATATATATATATATATATATATATAGGATTCTATGTTTTATTTAGACTTTGAGTTTGAATATGTATTGATAATACACCAAAATATAATCTCATTTTCTCTTAATAGTGAATATATGAAAATTTCATAATCTCTTGGATTCACATAGTTGTGTAGTTTTAGCTTAGAGTGAGTTTTTCTTTTCTTCATGGCTCAACTTGAGACCATGAGCTAGTAATGAAATCATGTTCCGAGCTCACAGACCTAGCTATCTTATATGCACTCTCAATTCAAGTAAGCACCTTTTCACATTTTCCTGTCATGTTCCTTATCTTTCATTGTAATATGCAACTTGCTTAACTTATATGAGTGACGAGTGAGAGCTCATACTCTTTATGAGAATTGCATTAGAGGGAGGACAAGGATGTGGGATAAGCACGCTACGCGCCCAACTCTAGAGTTCAGTTAATCAACATATGTTACTAGATTCTTGTATGTAAGCATCTTATCATGTTATCCTTTGCTTAGGATATCAGCATGAAGTGACATAATATTTTTCCAGGTCCATGCTAAAGTACACATGTTAATCTATGTAACAAACCCATCTATAGGAATAAGAATTAGGCTGATGAAATTGAGTAATGTATAAATGACAGCTAGGAGAAGTGAAACCTCAGGATCAATTTATCGTATAACCAAATCTCCCCGGTTTGTGCTCGAAAACTAAATAGATAACAATTAAAATTATGGCGCTCAGATAAGCTCCAAATTTCTTGTGTTCGACCTGACCTTATCAACGAATTATATATATTATCTGGGTCACGTCTCTAACATTTCACTTGCAAGGTGCGAAAATACGCAACGTCATAACCGGTGGTGACTTCTGACTACCTTGTGTAGAACTAAGCATGGAATGCTTCCTCCATATTTTTCGAGATAAAAATGGAGTTGGCTGGTAAATTGATGTACCATTTGAATGCCTCTCAAGTTAAAGAAACTAAGAAGGGCTTCAATTCACATATTATTTGTTGTCTTCCCAGCTTAACGTCATTGCAGGCCACATGCTCCTCTGTGGACTGATTTATATCTTCAGAGAATTGTTGAAAGTTAAGGATGTGAAACCAATTCAAAAATGTTCTTCAAAATGACCAGGGTTAAGATTAATTCCAGACTCAAACTTTAGTGCCCTTCTTCACTACTGGACTATAAATGAATTATGATAAATTTTACTAGGCCGATTTTATGAGCTGAATAATGTAAAATGTCCATGTTTTGAACTGTCCACCCAAATCCAAGGCGGATTCGATCCACTTAATTAAAAATTTGCAGGAAAAATTTGCCTGATCAATATGGCAATTAGTTCTTCAATTCAAATATCAAGCTTCCTTGGCATACTTGCCGAGAAGATAAATGTTTTAAATGGATGCGGTCTCATTTGGTTGTAGTAACATGTAGAATAGTTTCGTGGTTACGGTTACACAAACAAGGCCGTCAAGAGAGCCACAAACCCGACAGCTCCACCGGATACAATCTTCCCATTACTGCTTGATGCACTGTTAGTAGTAGTGTTATTATCAGGAGTTGTACCTGGAAATATATACATATTACAAACTCAGTCAGCTTAGCTAGCTTTGGGGACGGAGCAAGAAAATATGAAGAGAATAGGAAAAGTCACCATTGGTTGAGGGAGCTGAAGGAGGAGGGGGTGTGGGTGAAGTTGTGGGCACGCCCCCATCTGTTGCATTCATTCAAATTGAATTTTTTTAGCCCTCATGGTTTAGATTGACAGATGTCAACACACAAAACACAAGACACAAAACGCGTCCACAAAACACAAGACACAAAATGTCATTTTTGTTTTGAGTTCTCAATTCTCACATGATTTGCGATTATCAGTGGAACTCCCTATATATATATATATATATTAGAGAAAAAAAGTCTTAATGACTCCACCATCTAGTTCATGTGAAATCAATGTGTTGAAACAGATCAATCCACAAGCATTTTTGATTCTGAACTTTTTTGTGGCCCTAGCTTTGCACACAGCTATGATAATACATAATACATATAGAAGAAGGCAAGGTGAAACATGCAACAAACATCAAGTGGGTCATTCATCTGTCCATTCAGACGCGATTCCTGGCCTGAAATTTCCAACTCACAAACAAAATGTAACCATTTGACAATGCAAGAAGATATATAGTATATTTAGGTAGAAAGGTACCTTTGTGGCAGATGGAGACATCTGCGGTGGCGCCACAGGCCTTGGGGAGCTGGAGGGCCTCAGCCTGAGTCACGTTCATGGTTTTCAAGAGGTCAGGGTTGTTGAACACATCGCAGAGGCATTGAGGATCATTAGCGATCATGTCCTTCAAGGGTGCGCAACACCAAGCTGGCGTGTTGTCTGGATTTTTAAGATAGGGCTGGCAAGCAATCAGCTTCTGGACGCACTGCAGAGGTGAAGCGGCTGAGACTGGAGGAGGTGGAGAAAAAGAGGAGCAGATCACAAGGAATGACAACATAGTGAGTCTTGGATCCATCATGATTTGCTGCACAGATTTTTCCTCCCCCGAATGAGTTTGGTGATGAGTTTTTATCCATTATTTATAGGCAGCAAATTGAGGGGAAGGGATGGGATGGGATGGGATGTGTGTTTAATTTGGCTATGCAGATAAAATAGCTTTCCATGATTTGTTACTATGACATACATATGGTTATGGATATCAGGAAATTTTGGCATATGGAAACAAAGAGGAGGTACTGAATCTCAAAGGTGACGTCATATTTTCTATTCTTCAGGTAAACTTACCATCTACATCTACGGCTGCAATTAGGGGACAACATTGTTCTACAAAAACTGATCCACCCAACTCAATAACCAATATTGCTCTGTTAAAAATCCAAATATTATCTTTTTCTATTCGGTTAAATATTCACTTCACATAATTACTTAATATTTTTTAAAATAATTTCATTCTATAATTTGATTAAGGCAAATTTTAAAATAAACAATATATAAGTTAGACTCCGTACAAATTTTCATCTTTTCCATATAGTGGGAAAAATCTCTTATTCTGAAATTGAAAGATTAGCAATTTATCTGGTGCCTACCCAAATAAAATAAAAGGTAACAACAGACCAAGCCACTTAGCTGAGATATTTGTTGATAATCGCACCATACTTCTGTCCACCAGCATTCACTGAGAAAACAAATGAGCTCAGAAAGCGGCTTAAAATTTGTCTATGTAACTAACTAGCAATTCTCAATCTGTACAGATTAAACCTAATATGATTTTGACGACAGGATACGCAGCCGTGAAGTTTTTAATAACTATTTGAAGCACATGTCTCCAAATGAAAGGATGCCAAAAGTATGTGAAAAAAGCCAGCTGCCCGGCCAGAGAATATAATCCAGAACGTTCACGATTCTGAATTTTGATGCACAGAGGATATATTAGTAGCCATATTGTGCAATCTTTCTCTCCAGAGCAATTTTATCTGCCCCGACAACCTTGTCCACTTCCTTGCAATTCTTCAAAAAGACAAAGGTAGGGACACTGCTGATATTCCACTGCCTAGCGACTTCCACTGCCTCATCTATGTCCACTTTTAGAAAAACAACTTTTGGATGCTTCCGAGCCAGGCTTGTGTAATGAGGAGACATCATGCGACAAGGGCCACACCATGTTGCTGTAAAATATAAGACTGCCACTCGAGAAGTCATACTAGCAGCTTTTAAAAAGATGCTCAGGTCACCAGTTGAGTGGATGCCTATCACTTCCCCTGTTGAAGGCCACAGAACAAATCAATTAAAAATACGGTGGGCATTCTTTATTTGTTGTCACATTGAGTCGCAAACATCAACAAAACTTCAGTGTGAAAAACATTAACAGATATCAATATACTACTTCATTCATAGTTCATACGAACCCCTCCATCCTCTAGTCTGCCACTAGCATTTTCTTCAGACCAACACAGCAATAACTCTACAAGGACTACGCTCATAGAAGAGACGAAATGTGCAATGCAGGTAACATCAATTGCATGGGCAAACCAATTCATGTGCTCCCAGTAATATCTCAACCCATATATTCAGTAGTCCATCCAAAGATTGACCATTCATGAATGATTCAAACCCTAAGTGGAAGGATCAACAATTAATCCTCATTTAAATAAATGGTTTTAATCTGTTAACCCATTTAAAGTCTACCCAGACACAAACCATGAAATGACATAATAAACAAGAACTCGAATCATTCAAAAACATCAACCCATGTTGCCAGGCATTCACCTATAACTACATCAGCGAGATACAATAATGAACTTTACAGTGCATACTGTTTGAGGACATAAATTCACATCAGCAAGCTTAACTAGCAATTAGTCCGTTAAGATAATTCATTAACCAATTCTTTTCATTAAAAAATCTGCAAATGTGCTAACAAGTGCAGCAAAGAGTGGTAAACTCGTGAAAAAAACTATGTTCGTGTATCCGTCGAAGAAATTTTAAGAATAAAATTTGAAGTGTACCGTCCTTCAACAAGGCAGCAGCTTTGGACTCCTGCATTTGCAAGAGAAAAAGTCAACATAAGTGTAAATAAAAAAATTGAACAGAATAAAACAACTTATTAGCATATTAACAAAAGAAATGTCTGCTGACCAAACCTAATAAAACACGCAGTGATACCGATTTCAATGCAGAAAATGCACAAGGACCGTGTGCGGTTTCAGTTTTCACATCAAAAGAATTATACTGGAGTTATGATTCTCAGTGACTCACTTCTTCTGCTTGGTGCTGCTTCTTATCCCATTCAGCCTTTTTTTGTTCCTCTTCTCTTCTCAATATTTCATACTTTTTTCGGTGTTCCTCGATTTTTTTAACGTTGGGTTCAACCTACAAACGGCGACAAATGATGAAATCAGGAATATATATTTAAACCCTCGTAAAAGAAAGATAAATCTGATTTCATTACCTTCTTAAGCACCAACCCAATCTCTTCATCAAAATCCAAATTGGATGCTTTATGCAGATCATTGGCTGCTTCTCTCCATAGTCCCAGCATGGCCCTAGCCAGACCTCGTACCTTATACCCTTTCGCTGAATCAGGGTTGATCTTCAAATAAAGAAAAAAGGGAATTCCATTTTTCACCCAGAAATGTAAAGTAAGAATTGCTCTTGGTCATTGAAGTTTTCAAACAAGGACATTGAACCTGCAGAGCTGCTTCAGCATCGTTGATTGCAGCATTAGGTTTCTTCAATTTAGTAAACACGCTAGCTACAAATAGACAGCATCAAAAAATAATATAATCAGAAAAATACTGCTTATTTAAGAAACCTCTAACTTTTTTATTTAAAAAATATAACAACGCTCCAGGAGGACCGCTACCTCTTGTTGCATATAGTATTGCAGAAGTTGGGTTCAACATTATAGCCTCAGTTAGGAAGTTGATGGCTTCATCAAATCTTCCTGTAATGCAAAATCTAATAAACCATACTGCACAAATTTTCAATTAATAAAGACTAGAATTTGTGACTATACTAGTGTGAACATGGTGCTTACCTTCTGAAATGGCATCTGTAGCTTTAGATTTCAATGCTTGGGCAGCATCACGGTTTTCATCAGTGACGTCAATCGACGGATCACCCATCTGATAAAGGGAAAGAAAACATCTCCAAAATGAAGGAGCGTACATGACTTTGTCAGCACCTCTAAATTCTAGGCACCTACCTTTTGGGGAGGATCATTATCAGGCTTCACGACTTCACTCTCATCCAGCTCGAGATCTGATTCTATTATTTCATCCTCCATCTTCATATTAGTGTATTTCAAATCATCCAGTCTTTCCTAGAGGAAGCAAGACACAGTAAAGTTAAGAATCTCATGCATTATACAAGTAAGTCTACTCATACCTCATAGTAAGGCTACACAAGCCAGCCTTTTATAGTTATTTCATTTGTGTATTTGTTATATTGGAAAACATTCATATACAAAAGAAAATAGGCCAATTTAACGGGAACTAGAAAACATACAAAAGAAATGAAGTCAACAGAAGTAAATAGCCAATAGGTGAAAAAGAGAATAACAATAATATGATCCCCTCGAAGTGTAGTAAGAAATTCTCAGACTATAATCACCTCAGAGCTTTCGTCGATACAAACAACGAGACAAGTGACATAAATCAAACAAGTTTCTCCCAAACCTATTGACTTAGAGATGTGCGGCTGAAAAGCTTTTTTCAGATAGAAATGACCCGTGTCGAACATGAGATGAGTCAAAGTAGGTTCATCTCCTAGTGAGGCTGAATAACACAAATTGTCTTATAAAGAGAATTATAACAGCAAATTACGGATCAGCATTAATCCGCTTTCAGTGACACACTAGTTTAAAATTGATATGAACTAATAATTTTCCATAGCAGTATGCGCACACTCAGAGCAGAGTCTTAACCTCCGACGGAATTCGAGCTCCCAAACTGGCCACACAAAAATGAGAGAGCATAAGTGAGTGAACCATTTACATATATCGAAAAGAGAAAAGGAAGAGGAATTCGTTCGTTACCTCTGGAGATACGATTTGAAGAATGATAGGGACGGAGTGTGCAGAATGGACGGCTTTGATCTGCACTCTTCCACCAACGCCTTAACCTCTTCTACTCTCCAACCACTGCTATCCATCCTCCCTCTCTTTCCTTCTCTTTCTCCCACTTTTTTTTTTCCGGATGCTTCCAATAATTATTATCTGGATAGTTTATGTTGGGTTGGGTCTATCATTATTTTTCATGAAGAGTTGGTAACTAAAATGGTAGTCATTGTACTGAAATTCTTCATAGAGCCTCTTCAAAATTGTTGTTATTTTGTTAAATTTTTTATTTTGTTATTTCAGTCTGATTGAGATCTAAGTCTAATACATGTAACTTGTATTGTGTGAATGCATATAATTCAAGCTATTGAAGGCTCATGACTATGACCTTCTACTCTCATAAAATTCAGTCGTGTGGTGATTTCTTTTTTGCTCGCTTTGATATTCTGATTTTTGTAACTATTGAACTTATAGCAACATGTTGTTGACCTGTTGATTTGAGGTTTTTTTTTACAACTCTTAGATTTGAGCCCTTGTGCGGCTCCTGGCCACCAAAAGAATTTTTTTTAAAGAAAACTATTGAACTTTTATTTCAATAGGAAGGTAATCGTTAATTTTGATATTTATGATTGATTTTACTACTTTTAGTTTTTGTTTTATCTATGTACATATTATTAACATTCTGAATATAAATATATATTATTCAAATCATGTATGATTAATCATTCTAATTAATAATCCTTCTATGATTCTACCTATTGGGATTCACCCACACAAATGTCAATCTGGATTTCCGAATCATGCAGTATAAGCGCGGATTTGGAACGCCACAAAACCAAGCTTCACGGTAATCTGAATTAGTACACACAAAACTGATCCGGATTACCTATTTCTCAATATTATTGTTCTCAATCCCAAATCCGAGATATAAATCTGGATCTGAATTGAGAAACCAACCTTGTTCAATTGTCTCGTTTCTTCTGTGCGGCAAGTGACGCACCTTTAATGGTATCCACACACAAGTGTGGGATACCTTGTCCGGTTGGAGTATTAGCTCATTTCCGGATAAATTCTAACCCTCATTGTGTTTTCGTTATCATATAACAGGATTTGTCACATCACTAAAGTATGAACTTTAGGCTTCTATTTATAGTGAGATGTGTGCATCTGGGCTTCGCCTCACGGATCAAGCCTATCAGCTAGGTTACCGGATCTGCGCCTGTGGGCCAGACCTAATGGATATTATCCACGGATCGTGCCCATGGATTATCCCATTTGATTTATCCAAATCAAACGTGGGTTGAACTGGATTCTCCGGACCGAATCCTATTCGGTTTCTATTTAACTTAATATCCCACAATTGATTGGGTACAACCCTTTAGATTTATTCTTATTCATTCATGGACTATAGCCCAGTAATCATAAGTGGGCTTTAGTAAGACGTTATGACTTCTGATTAAAAATAAATTGGTTCGAGACAATCAAATATTAGTTAATACGAGTCAATCTAACTTGTTTAATGAGCAGACACCAAGAATCTCTCACTTGCACATAAACCAGTTACTAATAATCCCTCAGTCCAGCAATATCTTGAATGAGCATAAGGAAGGACAAAGTGTTATCCTTATTAAGCTCATTCATATTTCTCGGTCTCTGAGTAAGAATGATATATCAAACAACTGACTGTCAGTCCGTTTGAGCACGACAATGCATTTCTCAGTCTTAACTCATCAAGGGGTCCAAAGATATTTCTCTCATCATATTAGAGTGACAGACGCACTTTAAGATTACTGTAAGATTTTAAGTGTTATCAGTACATCTTATAATATACGAGTATAGTCCTTAACCTGAGTTGCTCTTGTTGTCCTACTAGAGGAGTAACATGCTTTGAAGTTGCATAGTTAGAACATATTTAGAACAACATTCTTTTATGAATTTCAAAGTCTCACAATATCTGAAATAACTTTCTTATTCAAAGAATGGAAGTTGCATATTTTTCAAGTCATAATATGAACTCAATTAATGATCTACCAAACATACAACAAGCTTCCATTCAAACCAACATCCTACAAGCATGTGGTTTAGTTAACAGGTTATCAGTGGTTTCCAGAGAACATGGTGATCAGATCCACTATTTGTAAGTCTTACATATACTATTAAAGAAGCTATGTTCAACAAAGCCTCAACATTTGAGATTCGTTGATTTTTGCAAACATTCATATCACCTATGGAAACAAATTTTACTTTTGATATGAATGCACAGAAATACATGCTTGATGTATATTCAGTGTCCGTTATAGAATTATCTTATCATGTCCTCATTGGAACATTTTCAATATTTATAATATTATTATTTGGATTTGAGATGAATTCAGATCATGAACTGAAGCCATTTCTTATTAGGCTTGAGAGATTACCTTCATTGTAACATTTACAATAACTACTTTCAAACCTTATCCAAACAAGACATTCCTTGAGCACTTCTCAAGTTCACAAGGGTATTTTTCTCACTGCTATTCACTGATTCTTATTGAGAAACATATTTCTCAATCACAAATAAATAAGTCATACATATAGATTTAAAAGAATAATTGTGTTCCCACTAACCCTAATGTGAAAATAGGGTTATTTTTTATTTTAATGACAATCAAACTTCTTTGATTATTTCTCTAAAATGAAGATTTCATTTCCGAGATGCTCGTTTCAGTCCACAATACTTAAACTTCCTTAATCTCCTAGTTTAATATGAAGATGTAAAGGCTTGAGGTTATGTCATACACGTGCTCTTACAAATTCTTCTTAAAGCAAATTTTTCTTTACATCCTTATATTATATTTCAAAAATATAATTATGAAAACTAGGATAATCTGAATGATACTATGATAAGTTTCACTGAATTCAATAACATGAACTCAACTGAAATATATTATCACATCTTAAATGTTGAAACATTTCCAACTATGTTGGCCTTTTGAATATCCACTTACTGCCATAAATTATTATATCATTGGAAGAGTAAAACACAGTCAATACTTTATTTTGGCTCATACATATTCATCTCAGATTTCATGACAAAAAGTCATTCCTTATATTTAGGGTCCACCACTGCTTCCATGTGATTCATATGTCCATTGTCTTCTATTCATAACAGATGACAACATTGAATCATTTAATTAAACATATCATATCTATTTATGAATCATTCTCTCAAACCTACGAAGTGCTACCACAAGAATAGTCACAACTCTTTGTGCACTATTTACTTTGTTTCTCAAACTCTTTTGAGTTACAATACACTCCAACTAGTTTTCTTGGAATTCAAAATTATTTAAAAAATTTGCTGTGAATGATAAACATTTTGTTCTCACTGGAAGTGTAAAAACCCATTTGAATTTTTTTGGGTTTCTTACAAAGAAGCATTTATCAATCTCAGGACTATGTTTGTGAACATTTCACAAGAATCTCTAGATCTTGAATAAAGCCAATCTGAGAACATTTTTAAGTTATATCAGAAATGTTATCCTTTTATTAAGAACTAATGGACTCCTAATGAGCACAATATTTTTTAGTGCACGTTCCACGAATTTAGTTGAAGATCGGTATGATTCATCATTAGACCAACTACGTCCAACACAATTCGATCTATCCTTTCAAACATACCCTCAGACTATGTCTAAAGGTGTTGTGTTCTTGAAGGGTTGAGTTGTGAAACTATTTCACACACTTCTTTGATGATTATTATAACTCTAAACTCAGATATTTTGCTCGTCGATTAAATTGAAGAGATTCAATCTTCTTGTCTAACTGGTGTTATACCTCTCCTTTCTATAATTCTTTGAACCATTCAAAGAAACTGGCTCTTGTCATATCATATGCATAACTTATTTCATTTATCAGCAAATGCATGGGAGTATATAAACCATTTCTGGCTGTCATAAATCTCATGCGTCGACATGCATAGATTTTAAAGTTACTTTATTTCTCACTTAAACCAATGAGAGGAGTAACAATCATTTTGTCTATATACACAATATTTGTGTCTATCAAATGTTTTAAAAGTAAAAGATCTCAAAGTTCCATTAATATATGGGTTTTTGCACACAAAATCATTTGTTTATTTAATACAAATAGATGCCAAAAATAATTTGATATTCATTACTAAAAGCCAAGTTGTATAATTTTGGAACTTAAATATCCTATTATGAAATAGGATGTCACCTCACAAATTTTCATCAAGATATATGAGTAATAATTATTCATAACATCAAAATAAAAATCTATCATGTCATCAAAAACCATAAATCAAATTTTTTCGCAGGTACATGGCAGCAATTTATTAAGTTCAAAAACTTATTCACAAAAGTAAAATTGTTGCTACATCCAACAACTATAGCAACTCTTGCTCTAATTCTCTAGGTGTAGGACTATCCCACAACTCCATATTTCCTCTCGGTTCCTGCACATTTGTTAAAATGTGAGAACTCAATTTGGTATCACATACCGAGAAAGTGGATGAGTAGTAACATTTACAATATAAAAAATGAATACTTGAACCGGAAGTCCTAGTTCCCTTCTTCCTTTTTTGATCTTCCAGATATCGAATGCAATTCCTATTCCAATGCTCTGCCACTTTGCAATAATGACATACATCCTCGTTAGAAGGACCAGGTCAATGACTTTCCGGGGTTTGGGTTTTCCCTTGATTAGAAATCTTGGCTTTCCCTCTACCCATCCATTTGTGATTGGGTGTCTCAAATGCTTTGTCCTTCTTAATATTTTGCTCTTCCATCTCAAGCATCTTATGCAAGTCTGGTAATGATTTTCTTAGATCGCGCAGGTGGTAACCCGCTACGAAATTCAAACATCTCAGCTAAGAGAGGTAAGGATGATCTTTGTAGCCAAGTCATTAGGAATGCCACGATTCAGTCTCTTGAGGTTCTCCAAGTACTTAATCATATTGAGTACATGTGGATCTACTGGTGTACCAATTCCATGCTGACTCGTTATGAGAGATTTAACTAAGTCAAATCTCTCAAGTTGAGTTGGCCCATGAAAAATGTGCTTTAGGTTCATGATCATCTCATAGGCTCTCATGTTCAAAAATTATTTTTGCAAGTTAGATTGCATGGATTCCCTCATGAGATGAGCCACGTCCTCTGAATCATCCTTATGCTTCTCATAAGCATTTCTCTCTTCATGAGAGACATTGTGAGTAGGAACGGCTTTGGGCATCAGAGAGTCAAGAACATATTCTTTACCCTCTACTTTGAGAACCATTCTCAAATTTTGATGTCATTCTCAAAAGTTTATTTTGATCAAAACTTCTATATTCAGGATTGATTGCAGGATAACGTTCAATGATGCAGCAGTTGAGATTTGAACATTTTACAACGGAAATAATGCAAAATATGTTAAGTATCAAATTATAAAATTTATTAACAATTTAACAAATTTTCTTACTATACTTCATAAATTGCACTCTCTAAGTATAATAAGCCAAGATCTTTGTTTTATTAAATATTGAGTCCGCTTTAGTGTTTCTCTCAAGATTTAATTATGTAGGTACGCAACAATTGCTAATTACATCATATGCAACTCTTGGTGGTAGGGTGACATCCAGTGTCATGATTCACAAACCCTACGCCCCAAGGTCAAGACCATCTTGATACCTCGTTAAGCTAACCAAATCAAACATGTGAACAACCTTTGTTCACCTTGCCTCACTAATATAGTTGGGAATGCACGGGTTTATAATGTCCCATTTTCCAATGATCAAAGCCTTGACAAGTGTTAGTATTTTGGAAAGACATTTTCACGCTTAATATTATAAAGCGTCTTAATTTACTTATGGTGCCTATATTGTGCACGCATTCACAATCAAAAGTATATTAACACGAAGAAATGTAAATATGTGAAATAATATGGCCCTCCTAATTTAAAGAGAATAAACTACAGTCTTGTAGCTTCTATGGATAACCGCCCATCCTTGCAATTCTTGGATCTCCATCCGTTGTTTGAACTCCTTCGAACTAACCTATTAGCTCTGCTAAGATTTTACAAAAATACAAACGACACACATGTCGTGTTCTTTTTAAAATTACATAAACATAACCAACGCGCTGGTCGTAATTAAATAAATTAGGGTCATACTATTCACCATACATTTTAATAGATAAATCAACATATTATAAAAAAAGGCACAAATAATTTTATGCATAAAATTATAAACAACAAATCCAAAAAATTGTGCAGCGTGATTCTTTCCAAGACCCAATATGAAAATTGATCCGTAATAGTTTTTATATAAATTAATTTAATTTGAATCAATTTCA
This sequence comes from Kalanchoe fedtschenkoi, assembly GCA_002312845.1. Taxonomy (NCBI): domain Eukaryota; kingdom Viridiplantae; phylum Streptophyta; class Magnoliopsida; order Saxifragales; family Crassulaceae; genus Kalanchoe; species Kalanchoe fedtschenkoi. The sequence goes on along the minus strand of NQLW01000278.1, from coordinate 118,579 downwards.
TAATTTGATTAAAATTGGACTTTTGATTTATTTGTTCAATAATTGAACAATAAAGCAAAATAGACAATATAAAATGATTTAACAATTAAATCAAATAATCAAAAAATTAAAACACAATTAAATCAATTGAATTTCTAGTTTAACTATTAAATCAGAAATTTAAACAATATCAAGTGAACCGAATTGAATTCTAATTGATTGCTAGGTTAATAATTAAACCAGAGATCAACTTATCAGTGATTGAACAAAACTGTTTTTTCAATTGACTGTAGGTTTAACAATTAAACTCAAAACCAAACAATTCATTTTTGAACCAGATTATATTTCGGAGCTAGAAGGACGAATCATAAATCAAAACGGTTCAACTATTGAACCAGATTAATCTCTTTCTCCACACTAGCACAAGACTACGCCAGACTCCTTCCATCGCCGGAATCCTGTATGGAAACCGGCGATGCTCCATTCAACGAGCAAATCGATACGGATTGGTCTGAGAAATCTCAGTTCAACAGATCGACTTCTGCTATGGAGATTCCAGGCCATGAAGAGCGATATCGATGCAGATCCATGTAGCCGATTTTAGAACTCAGCAATCAAATCGACATCGATTCGACTTACAGCGGGCACTGAATTGCCAGGCGATTTATCCGAGTCGATCCCTGCCCCTCGTTCATCCCGTGTCTTGAATGATTCACTGCGAAATTGATTTAAATCATTCCGTCTCAAACCTCCGTCTAACGACGGAATCCGCCTTTACGTCGCCCAGTTCGGCCACGAACGAGATTGATTTTCGTATCAATAGACTCGTCGGAGAGTGCCGATTCAAATCCATCCTTCAGCCGTCAAAGATCTCATCTGGAAGGCTAGGATCGAGTTACTCTGACAGCTTTTCCAGTGAGACATGAATGACAAGTTGACTCAGCCAAGTCTGACAGAACTGACTCGGTGATGTGGTACTGAGTTGACTTGATCAACTCGCTGAGTTGAACCGGACGTATCTGGATAACATTCTGTTCTAGGTTCATTCTTGAATGAAAAGTTCTAGAAAAATTCCAAGAAAATTCCCAAAAAATCATTTTCAATTTCATAATGTTCATAAAAGCAAAAAACTAAAAAATCATATTTTTTTCATTTCCGTTTCGTTCAATTTTCCTGGATCCAATCACTGAAAAATAACTGTATATAATACAAACTATACGAATTAATTTCAGAAGTTGCTCTGATACCACTATTGTGAATCACCCACACAAATGTCAATCTGAATTTCCGAACCACGCGACATAAAATCAGATCCGGAACGCCACAAAACTAATTTCATGGCTTTCACGGTAATTCAATGTCCTTTTTAAATTTTCCCCCAAGAGTATATGCATTATATGAATGATTATATTCACCCGATGGATAACATGGATAATTACGTTCATCTTAAATAATAATATTTTCCTCTCATAAATATAAATATTCATCAAAATGAAAGCACATATTCATTATAGGAGTATTCACACAAAAAAAATTCATGAAATCAAACAAATTTGTTCACCGTACAAATTAGATTGGCTCGTTTGTTTCTTCGTTAGCATCAAAATTTTCCTCGCAGGTTTGGAAGAGAATTAGACTGGTGTAGAGCGAAGCCAGCCATCCTAACAACATTGTTTTATAATCCAACGTGAAGACGAACCGGACCGAAACCCTTAATTCGAAGATTTCTTCCCCTCGTCGATCCGCCGGAGCCTCCGAACTACTCCAATTTGAGTCTCCAATTTGGTTATCTACCAACTGCAGATCGAATTTCGATGCGGCCTTTAACTGCCCTGAAACTATTCTTCCTCCTCCTCATCATCTCCTCGCTGTCAATCCCGCTGTTAGCCAATCCGATATTCGTAGTGCTCTCCAATGAAGAGCTCAAGGAAGCTGTGGCGCATCCGCCAGGGGACGACGCGGCGGCATCCGATGGTGAGTGGGACGATCTAGGTGCTTTCGACATGAAACCTGATTACGAGTTCGATCGTGGCTCGTGGAGGCCTCTGTTCGAGGACGATGGTCAGACATCCGCAGCCCCAGAGGAGGAGACAGCGAATTCTGATTACTATTCGGCCCTGTCGAAGATTATTGCTTCGGTTGGTGCAGGCGATCCCAGGGCGATGGACGAGGCCTCTTCGGACATTGAAGCTGCTGCTCTTTCTGGAAATCCTCACGCACAGTCTATTTTGGGGTTTTTGCACTCCACCGGACTGATGAGGGCCCGAGACGGAGCCAAGGCATTGATCTATCATCACTTTGCAGCTGAAGGAGGCAATGTTCAATCGAAGCTGGTCCTAGCTTATACTTACTTCAGGCAGGAGGTGAGATGAACTATGACTTTTTAGACGGATTTCAGACTTGTAGATGACAATTAAGCTATGGAAACAAGATGTGTAATGGTTGTGTTATATGTTTGTTGCAGATGTACGAGAAAGCAGTTGCGCTTTATGCGGAATTAGCAGAACTAGCCGTGAATAGTTTTATGATTTCAAAGGACTCATCTCTTATGGAACCTGTCAGGATTCATAGCGGAACTGAGGAAACTAAACTGGCAAAAGGTGAAGAGGATGAGGAGTTCCAGATTATGGAGTATGAAGCAGATAGAGGAAATGCCGAAGCTATGTACCATGTTGGACTCTTTCATTTCTATGGGCTGAGAGGGTTGAGGCGTGATCATAAAAAAGCTTTTTCATGGTTTTTGAAGGCTGTGGAGAAGGGCGAACCAAAGTCAATGGAGATTCTTGCTGAGATATATGCAAGGGGCATTGGAGTTGATAGGAACTACACTAAAGCACTTGAATGGTTACAGCGTGCAACCAAGTTAAATTATTTTTCTGCTTACAATGGCATGGGGTATTTATATGTCAAAGGCTATGGAGTAGAAAAGAATCTCACTAAAGTAAGGGGATCCTTAACTGTTGTTTTTATGTAGTTTTCTTGTTCCATCGTCTTTATTTTTGGATTGCATTTATATGTTTGATGATAATTGACTAGATTTCTAAATATGATGACGAAAGAAATAATCAATTTAATTAGAAGTTAATTAGAATTATGAATTCTGTTTTAGGTAGGTTACCAAATTATGATTTTGGCAGAATGGAGTATTCTATTTGATTTAGTACTAATACCTCTAGAAATAGGACGACTTAGCGACAGGAACAAATTTAGAGCGTTGGAAGAGTTCTTCAGGAGAATTCAGGAGGAATTATCTTAAGTCTTGATGGATTTATGTAGGTTTTTGGTTTGAGAAAATCATATTGGAGAGTTGAGAGATTGTATTCGAGAATGTTGAGCAGACCATTCCTGTAACACGTATCTATCAATAGTGAAGATTCATGGACGTAAGCATTGTTGAGAGATTAACCATTTTAAAAATATAGTGTGTTTTTTTCGTCCTTTATTTATTTTTTGATGTGTTGGTGCGTGCGTTTCGTGTGAGTGTGTCGTGTTAAAATTCTGCTGTGCGTGCCAGGTGAAAGTAGAAGCCTATCTCTCCTAACAGTACTTATGTATTTTGGCTTACTACTGGACTGTAATTATGTTGTCCAAACCAAGAAATCTTGATTTCTTGGTAGCCTGATGCATAAAGTCATGTATATACTCATACTTAGTTTCTCAGTAACTCATCAATATATGTATGAAGCTACCTATTATTATAGTAGGGGTATTATACATATTCGAAATAAATTTGCATGATTCAACCCACATCTGTAATCGTGTTTCCTTTCAATTAAAAGAGGCTTATTGACAAGCACAAGGTAATGAAATATTCAATAAATAGCATACATAGGAAACTAGCCATTGTTAATCTTGATCTAATATTCACGTTCATGAAACCTTGACAGTTGAATTTCTCACAAGCACATGCCCAATCTCGCTGATGCATCCTTCACGACAACTTAGAATTTTAAATCGTGTTTTCTGATAAGCCGGTGGTGTTATAACTTAAAACACTAAAGCTAAGTTCACAAGTGTAATAGGCTTCGCATAAAGAACTCCACTTCGGATGTCTACAAAAGAATTTTTATGGGCTGATCCCATTATTGGTTGAAAAAAGAGAGATTCTGAGATATTTAAGCATAGTGGATTTTTTTGTATCTCTTGGCAGGCAAAGGAATACTTCAAGTTAGCTTCGGAGAAAAAAGATGCCGGAGGACTCTATAACCTGGGTATTATGTATCTCAAAGGCATTGGAGTGAAAAAAGATGCCGAAACTGCTAGCCAGTATTTTGTATTATCTGCAAATAAGGGTCTACCAAAGGCATTTTATCAATTGGCTAAGATATTCCATAAAGGCATTGGTATGAAGCCAAATCTGGCCAAGGTATGCTGAGTATTGCATATTCAATTCACATAAATCTGGTACTTATGTGGTTAACAATGCAAGAATCATTTTTCACCCACTATATTACCATTTGAAACTGAAACAATGCAAGATCATTCCATTCCTTTGTATTCCCTACAAAACATGCTTGGAATTTTTTGCAATTCTTTTTCCTGATGCTACTGAACTCATCAGTTATACTATTTTGTAAGTTTGTGGACACAGTAACTTTTGCACTCTTGCTAACTTCACCACATCGTTACTTTGTTTGACATCCAATATAATAGAAACACATTCTAAAGCTTAAGAGGTGTGTGTTACATTTTTTATTCTTATTTAGTTAGAACTGTTTAACCTGAAAGGCATGTCTTTTAAAAGTTTCTGAGTCATACATATGTTAACATTTAAGTTTTTGGTTTAAGTTTATAAAACTCATGGATCTAAATATGATTAGAAAAAGATTTGGAGTATCTTGAAAGAATATGGGATGGGGTGGTGAACCTCGTTACTTTTATTTCTTTATATTCTGTACGTGCGTGTTAGTTAGGTTTATTCTTATTATAGGCTTAATTGATGTCACTGGACATAAAATTGGTGATATTGAATGCATATGTAGCTTTATTATCATGTTTGGTATTGAGTATACATAAGTTTAATTGCTTATTTTATTAGGGAGTCCGAAGCTTTAAAATTATGATGAGAAAAAAGTCTTGAAAGTTTGTATGCTACAAACATGATGTTGCCTGACCTGGACAGAAGTTGGATATTTTAAATGTTAATATCATTATCATGAAATTGTTTACGAAATGATTTGATTAGCACTTTCCTGTCAAGTTCCAGTTTGTGCTTCTGTTTCTAGATTTTATTGGAATACTTCGATTTATTATGATTTTTTCTTGTCTGTGAAGTATTAGATATCAGAAGTATTTATTGCATGATAATTCCCACTGAAAGTGCATTGCTAATCCTAATAATTATGACTTTATGACTAAGTTTATTGAAATTGACTCTTCATCATATACCTAACTTAAATTGATTATGATCGTAATTGTTGCATACTACCTACATACGCTCCTCCGCCACTAATAGAAAATATCCGCAGTCTGTACAAATCAATGCTATTCCATTATGCTTTTCAAATTGGTTCAGAGTCATTTCTCCTTAAAGACTGCAATCAAGAGCTTGTGTATTGTTACACCCGTAATTCAGTATACTGTAATGTTTTTGTTTATCTCAGGCAATTACACTGTACAAACTAGTAGCAGAAAGGGGGCCATGGAGTTCTATGTCAAGATGGGCGTTGGAATCATATGCAAAAGGTGATCTAGGCAAAGCACTTCTCCTGTACTTGAGGATGGCAGAGCTTGGTTTTGAGGTAGCTCAGAGTAATGCTGCATGGATTCTTGACAAATACGGAGATCGAAGCATGTGCATGGGAGAAGCTGGGTTTTGTACAGACACAGAGAGATACCAGCGTGCTCATGTTTTGTGGTGGCAAGCTTCTGAGCAGGGCAATGAACATGCTGCATTACTTATTGGTGATGCATATTACTATGGGCGGGTATGTTAAATAGGAATGGTTGAGCATAAGGTATTCCATTTAAGTTAGTCACCCTAATTTTCATGTAATGTCTCAGGGCACTGAAAGAGATTATATTCGGGCTGCGGAGGCTTACATGCAGGCGAAATCCCAAGCAAATGCCCAAGCTATGTTCAACCTCGGATACATGTATGAACATGGCGAAGGACTTCCTCTTGACCTGCATCTTGCTAAGCGAAACTATGATGAAGCCCTAGAAATAGATCCGTCTGCAAAGTTTCCTGTTACACTTGCTCTTGCAAGCTTGTGGCTACGAATGAACTTCGCCAATAGTTTTATGGTGAGAACCAATGTATTTACTGCCTTTTTCACAGTCATTCGATACTATCATTATTGTAGTAGTGATCCATTAATCAGATGGACCTGTATTGCATACCACTTGTACTTAATTTCACTAATCTCATAATTATAAGCAAATCCTCATCTAGTTCTCATACGAATTGCTTGTTTTCTAAGTACTGACTTGGACTCAACTTCTCAGGTTGATTTGATTGATTCACTGCCATATGCATATCCAAAGGTGGAAGCGTGGGTAGAAACTGTCCTTTTGGAAGAAGGAAACGTTACAATACTCACTCTCTGTGCATGTCTCGTGGCTGTCCTTTTTCTTCGGGAGCGGCAACGTAGACATGCTGGGAACAGGGTGGGGGCTCAAAACCCTATGGGGCAAGTTGAGCCTGCCATGTTTTGATCGTTTTGTGCACGGTACTATACAAGTGCTTCATGTCAAAGCTTTTGCATTTTCAGAATAAACGGCTTTGCATAGTAGCTACAAGCAAGGGAAGGGTGGAAAAGTGCAATGAAGATTGGTGGGTAATTTATAAATAGCAAGAAAGGTGTCTGCTTGTGATTCAGAATATAGAAGCACAACTGAAGAATATACAAAATTGGTGAACATAGAAACATAACTGATGAATATAGAAGCGCAACTGAAGAATATACAAAACTGGTGAATATGGAAGCACAACTGATAAATATAGAATCATAACTAATGAATATACAAAACTGGTGAATATAGAAGCACAACTGGTGAATATTCATCAGTTCTGCTCTCTATATTCACCAGTTGTGTTGTTATATTCATTAGTTGTGTTAATATATTCACCAGATGTTTGGTCAAATACGAATGTGTATCACGTAAAACGACGTTGTTTTCATCGAAATCAAAACGACATCGCAAACGAGAATCGGTGCTCCCAGAACAGCAAGAATTTGCGGGTAAGTGTGTGCTCTTGAGATTAAGAACCAATTTGAATGGCCAATTTAAATTAAAGAAAGAAGGATGGATAAATATGAAATACGAAGAGATTGAGATTGTCAATTACACCCCTACCCCGATAAAATAAGATACCACATTTTTCTCTCTTTCTTTCTCTCTTTCTGATAAGCCAAACCAATCCGAGAAAAAACCTTAAAATCAATCTCACAAGTTTCTTGTCTTCTACATCTCTTTCTCACTACTCTCTCCATTTCTATTCCTTTCTTTCTCTCTGTCTAGGGTTGCCCAAAGATAGAGTTGAGTGGTTAGCCGCCGACCCTTCACATGGCGGGAGCCGGCTCTGCTAACCTATGGGTTTTACTCGGTCTTGGATTGGCCGGAATTCTTATTGCTACTAGAAAGCTTACCAAGGTCGTCAAGGAAGACTTCGGTGCCTTCCTCCTCAAGTTTCAGCTACTCCCACCGCCTCAGCCCGCTCCCCCCAAGGCGCCTCATCCCCTTACAGCTCTCACCTTCGCTATCTCCGACATGTACTTACTTCTTTCTTCATCATTATTTACTTCTTCCCATAATCGTCAGTAATGCCTGCTACAATTCTAGAGCGCACCATTCACATCTCTTCAATCCAATAAGTGCCCCAACCTCATTTCAGCATAAACTGACACATTGCTAGCTTCATTTTACTACTTTTTTGAAGTAACCACCTGAAGAAACTTTCACTTTTTTTTTTTTTTTAAAAAGACTCTGCAATTGTCATGACGCTCTATCCATATTCTTTTCAGCTGAAACTGAAGTAAATGGAATGATGCCTCACAATATAATTAAAGCTAGTTGAACTGAAATTATAAATAATAAAATTATGTTAATTAAACCACCCCTTCATTGAAAAACGAGGGTATTCAAACAGTAGAATTGGAAAATATTCTCTTTCCAAACATTTTTGAGTATATCTGGAAGCATTGTTTTGCTTATTTGTGTATCCGCTGCATTGGTGATTAACCATGTCTTCATGAAACAATCAGAAAAAAATGTGATGGTTCATTCAATGTTGACCTTTTTAGATTCACGTAAAATTATAAAAAGTAATTGATATTTTTATGTACGCCAGATTCGACGTTGACGGAAATGTGACTGGGTTTGGTAATCCTGACTGGGCAAGGACGCATGCTGCAGCTTCTAGAACCTCCCCTCTCGTTTCAACTCTTGTTGAAGGAGGAGCAACATGCGTTGGCAAAACTGTCATAGGCGAACTCTCAAATAGGTTTATATTTTCCTATATCTGATACTTTTTTCCCCAATAATTGTGCAAGTTGTTTCTTGGTAATGACACTTTGACTTCTTTTTCTAATATGCCTATGCACACGTATTTTCGTCTTAACATTTTTAGTGGCAATGAATTTAAAAAAAAAAATTGTATTTTTTTAACCAACTCCCTGTATTCACATTTTTTTTTTTGATGCAGTATCAGTGGGGAGAATAAGCATTATGGTACCCCCACTAATCCTCTAGCTCCTGCCCATGTTCCAGGGGGGTCCTCCAGTGGTGCTGCTGTTGCAGTTTCTGCGAAGCTCGTTGACTTTTCTTTGGGTAAGGTCAATTGGTGACTCTTTTAATTTCTTTTCCAAATGCAATTAGATTCTATATCTGAATTTATGCTTGAATGATGTGCGTTGAATCAAGTTGCGTAGCTTATGTTGCAGGATCATTTTCACAATTCATCCTTATTTTGCCTTAAAGCCTTATGTTAAATCTTTAATGGAGCTGACACAGTATACATGAGATATAATTACATGATGAGTCAAAATCAATCTATTGATTTTGAGTTTGGTGTGTGTTTTTTTCTTTCCGCAAAAGTCGACTTTATAAAAGAGTGCCAAATACAAAAGACTTGGGCATCCCCTTGGGCAAACAGCAAGCCAACCCAACCCAACTACACTGTACCTACCCTATTCAAACAGCAATGAGAGACTACAATAAAAAAGCTCCGAATCACAATAACCAAGACACTCAAACACACACTACCACGTGCTAGAAACTCAACTATTCCCTACAATCGCAAGCCAAGGACCCTTTAATATCTTCCTTAGCCCACCATTGGCTTTACAATTTTTAAATTCCCAAAACATTCTTCGCTCCACCTGATTCATATTGCATTTCTCATCTCTGAAAGGTTTGTCGTGTTGATTTTTTTACTAAATGAATCGATGATATGGTTCTCAAATTTGAAGTAACATATCCTCATTTTTAGATGTTCTCCTACAGTACTCTTTTTTGTTAAGTTTACATGGTTAGCTGGAAGTAAGTCATGCATGTTTGACGAACAGTTGTGGCTAGTTCACTGTGCTGATAGTTATTTTGCAGGGGTTGATACAACTGGTGATGTGAGGATACCTGCTTCACATTGTGGTGTTTTTGGATTTCGGCCCTCCCATGGAGCTGTTTCACACATGGGAATAATTCCAGTCTCAAAGAGCCTTGATACTGTTGGTACACGTTGCTCCTTTCTTTTCCCTATGGATATATTGTATAATATTGAGGAATTACTAGAGTTATCATAAGTTAGTCTGCGTTCCTATTGATGAATTTAACTAAATTATCCTAAACTGAAATAGACACTGCTTTTGAGACAAGACCTCATAATTATTGTTAATCTAACTTCTAAAGGAACACACCCCCGGCATCTGCCTTCACAAAATGATAATCTGTTGGTCATCTAGAACCTGGATCCTTTAATTTGTAAAGGAACATACCCTGATTATTAGTAAATGAGATGATTTTTTGAATTTCAAAAAGTGGTCATGATAATCAACAAATAAATAAAGGGGAATAATCCACGAGAATCACTATCCTAACAAGTTTCTAAGCTCCTTGAGGTGTATATGGATTTTCATAGTTTGATATAAACATTTTAATTCCTTTTATATTGGGTCAGTTATCATACTAATATCTTCTTCAACTACATGAGAATTTTACATGCACCGAAATTTTAAATATGATATTATATAATTATATCATCTCTCGACTGATTATTATATGTCTTGAAATGCATGTATGTCGAGCCTGGAAACTAGATAAGTGGAAGATAATTGAGCGGAAACGTGAGCAGAAGTTATGTTAGAAAGAGATTTTACCATAGATAATTCAAATTCTTGTGAATTAATCAGCAATTAGTTAGCGAGTTGATATGCTTCTCATTATATTGCATTTGTATAATTAAAACTCAGTGGTGCACCACACAACTGAGATATTTGCCCGTGAAGGATTCTCTTTGCTGTTTGGTGTTTCCTTTAGATTGGCTTTCTTAGTTTGATCAAATCTTCACTGCCTGCAGGTTGGTTTGCTAGTGATCCTAATGTGCTTCGTCGGGTTGGTCATGTGCTGCTGAGGCTTCCATTCTCTACGCAACGCAATCCTAGACATGTTATTATAGCTGATGATTGTTTTCAATGTTCGAGGATTCCGGAAGGCAAAGTTGCTCAGGTGGTAATTAAGTCAACCGAGAAACTATATGGAAGTACGTTAGTTCACCTTCACATGCTTATCATTTTCATATTATTTTGGATTCATCCTGCAACTCATTTGGTTGAGATCAGGACATCTTTCCAATGAAATAAATAGCATTATATACTCCATTCCCCTATTCTGTCTAAGAAAACCTGTTTCTTTTTTTTTTTAATATTGACAGTATTTTTGGTTCACCATCTACAGGGCAGTTGTTGAAACATGAAAACCTTGGAGCTTACTTGACTTCTAAAATTCCCAGTTTAAAGGCGTTTCATAGCAAGAATGAAAACAGTCAATTTAAGACTTCCACCTTAAGGTCGCTTGGCAAAATCATGCAGTTTATTCAAATGTAAGATTCTCAGTAAGCAACTGGTTGAAACACTTAATATTTGTGGCGTTTTTATGACTCTTTTTTGTACTGGAGTAGAAGTTAAAGTAGTATATTTCATGAATCCAAAGTATTTGGTCATTCAATTTTTTGTCAAAGGGAACTGTCAATTTTCATTAGGGAATTCCAGTTATATGGATCGTCATAAGCTCATAGTTGAATTGGTCAGTGACTGTTAAACATGATAAAAGCCATGTAATCTGATGCACTAACCTTGCCTATCAGCAAAAGAACTGTAGCCTATCAGCAAGGCTTTGTGTAGAAAAAGCAGGGATGGTGGTTAGTGGTTTAGAGGTTTGTAAGATCATACACAGTGTTGATATGATGATCACTTATTAAGTTTTCTTTGGGTTCTCACATTGCTTATGGTACACCAATATTCACTTTGTATGTGGTATACAACTCCTCTTGATCATACAGTGGTTAACCTGTGGCATGAAACCTGGTTTTTCTTAGGAATGAGTTCAAACAAAATCATGAGCAATGGCTTACCATGGAGAAACCTACTGTCGACCCTATTATCTTGAAACGAGTGCATCAAACCACTAATGCATCTGATGAAGATATTGAAAACTTCCATTTAGTGAAGAGCGAGATGCGTTCCGCGATGAACAATCTTTTGCAGGTATGTCTCACTACCAGTTTCTAGATTGGTTTTTATTATCTCTAAGCATTATTTCTTTTTTACCAAGAATTGCATCATAATCTTGAGAGTAATCCAGGGATTTTTCAGATAATTTCCTGTTTATTTATTTTTTGTTCTTATACAATTAGCGTTAGGTAGTGGTTGTGATATCCTTTTTGCCTCCACCAAATGAATTGGGGCAAGAGCTCACACGATGACACTAGTGGGGCCAAGACTTTCCTTGCGGAAGTTATGTTGATTTTATGAACAAAAAGTTCGATTTAGGAGGTCCCCTGAATGATTCCCTGTTAGAGGATTGAAAAATTGTGCATTTGTCCTTAGCTTGAGAACAACCTCATACTTTTATATTGGAGTGATGTCCATGGATCTAATTCTCATGTTCCTTTCTTATATTTTTTTTCTATGTTTTAGGACGATGGGATATTGGTCATACCTACAGTTTCTGAGCTTCCTCCAAAAGGCGGCTCTAAAGAAACTTCAACAGAGGACTATCAGCTTCGTATGTATTTGTTGTCAAGCATAGCTAGCTTATCAGGTTGCTGCCAGGTGATGTCATGCACTCATGCTCATATGCAAAAAGTTTTACCTTGTTGCTTTCTCATTTTTCGCTATTGTTAATGCTGACGCCTTGTCAGTGCAGGCCTCAATACCGTTAGGCTTTCATGACAAGTGTCCAATATCAGTTTCTTTGGTGGCACGTCATTTTGGTGATAGGTTTTTACTCGACACAGTGCAAAGTATGTATGCAACTCTTCAAGAGCAAGCTGATATCGCCGCTAATTCGAAATCATCAAATGCTCCAGTTGGCCAGGAAAACAATGCTGAATTAAGTAAAGAAAAGGTATGCTTCTGTACATATGATAAATATGTCATCGTTATGGCGCATATATCAGAAACTGTCATCCTGCCTACTGGAACATATGAATTGCAGAATTTATCTCTATCCGAGAGTTTGAAAGTTATTCGCAGCGCTAAATATGTGACACCCTAATGATTTTGGTCTCTCTGAAATATCTGAAAACATAGTGTTATATGTTTTGTTTTGTAACTCATTGGACCAAACAACATATACTGTTTTGAAATCACATGAACATTTGACTGATGGACACTTGAGTGTATGTTACACTTTAATATACTATGCACCAAAACATTCAATTTGAAATAATATTTTGAAAAGAGTTTGTATTTGTACAATTTGAGCTCAGCATATCGCACCATCATAGTGTAGTGAGGTTAAGGACTAACAAACAAATAATCCCAAGTCCCGACGCATATTGATGCGTGCTACTAATTTCACGCAGTATTATCAAAACATTGAATCTTTATAAATCTCATGTCAGCAGCTCCTTTAAAGAGAATTTCTAATTCAAAATTGCATATCTTTTGTCTATCCGGCATGCATCAGACTGATAACCTCTTCAATATTTAGCCTCTTCACATTATCAAAGTTCATTGCTACTTTTGAATTTGCCCCTTCAAAATTGTCTTAATGTTAAGCTTCACCCTTTATTGCAGGGTAACCAAGCTTTCAAGGAAAAACAATGGCAGAAGGCTATTGCGTTTTATACCGATGCAATTAGACTTTATGGAAATAATGCAACATACTATAGCAACAGGGCAGCCGCTTATCTTGAAATTGGGAGGTGTTGATTCTTCTTCCATAAAGTTTATTAAAAACTACAAAACTACGATCCTTCATTATGCGATTTTAACATTGTCTTTTATGTTCTAGTTTCCATCAAGCTGAGTCGGATTCCACCAAAGCCATTGAATTAGATAGAAAGGTAATGGTGGTCATTCACCTTTGAGCATCAATAATGCCCGAATACGCATTTCCAAATATAAAATACTATACAATTTGTCCACAACGTGGTGTAATAATTTTTTTCAAATTCGCTGCTGAATGCGACTTGCTAAGTGCTGAATGTTATTTTTAAGAAACCAAGTTGTTTTCTCTGAATAAGCAAATCATTTATTAGGCCAGATGGATGTATAATCTGCCATAAATGTCAGAACACTCAAGACTGAACTGTCCTGATCTCCTAATTTACGTTTATATTTATCTTGGACTTTCTAGAATGTTAAGGCCTACCTACGCAGAGCAACAGCGAGAGAAATGCTTGGATATTACAAAGAAGCACTTGAAGGTTAGTTTTGGCTGTTTTTTGTGCTTTATATTTGTTCCATCAGTTTGTACCCCCTTTGGGAAGGGTGAAATAGGTGTTCTATTGTAGCCCTATTATTATATGCGAACTCCTTTTCGAGTTAGGGCATATCAGAACTTACTGCCGTTGAGCTGGTCTTAGTTTTCCCGTTTCATTGATGCATAGCATGAGTATATTGAATTTGGTGGTGAAGAGAGTCAATAGTTTTCCTTATACTTGTTTTGGTCAATATTCCAGATTTCAGATATGCCCTGGTTCTGGAACCAACAAACAAAAGAGCATCTCAATCTGCTGATAAGCTGAAGAAATTGTTCCAGTGATAAAATGGCAAAATATTAGGGAACTTGCAGACAAGGGAATATCACATGACGGTTTTTTATTGGTGGTGTTCACAGTCCACGTGGTGCACTGTGTGACCCAAGAATTTCTCCGATTGGGGAGCCCATTTCTTTGGGGGCAACAAATGTATCTTTCAAAGTTGAAGAAATAGCCAAACAAGCAAGCCTATGAGATAATCCTGGGTAACTTATCAACAACGACACCACGAAAAATACACACGACTTGATAGAACATGGATATGGTGCTACTCATCCCTTTGCTGCGAGCACAAAATAACGTAGTTTTGTGTTATAAACGACGCGACTAGTAATGGTAAGGTAATGACATACGGGTAATACATGACCACTAGTAAGTAGTAAATATTTGTTATATTTTGTATAGTTGAATCTCGAAGCTAAAGATAGTAACATTTGGAATGGATGGCGGTTGAGTCTCTGTCTCCTCCGTGACTAAATATTACCTGAACCAACCAATCAAACTCACCCTCCTTTTTCGTTCAATTCAGACGAAGCAAAAACACAAAAATAATCCTCGCCCTTTTTGCACTTCCTCTGCTCGGGTTTCTTTAATTCTCCAAAATTGAATATAGATACACAAGGGACCATTGAGCGTCTCTAGGCCCTGCAGACTGCTTTTGTAATGGGCGAGTGCTTCAGAGGCAAGAAACCCGATTCTCCGAGAACCCCACGCACCACCAGCAATCGCCACCCTGCTTCTCTCATGGACAATCTTCTCGGCCTTCTCAGGATCCGGGTCAAAAGGGGCCTCGATCTGGCTGTCCGCGATGTCCGTAGCAGTGACCCTTACGTCGTTGTCAAAATGGGAAAACAGGTTTTGCCGCCATCCAAAGATGATTTATTTATTTATTTTTGGTTTCTGCTTCGTCTGTAATATGAGATGGGTGTGGGTTTGCATGGGGATTAAGCGTTGGGTTTGTT
>NQLW01000278.1:41929-97729 GCA_002312845.1 Kalanchoe fedtschenkoi | reverse complement strand
ATAATAAAAATGCTATCATACCTGTGCCTGTTTCTGAATCAGATGATCAGTCATCTGGCCAAGCCTTCTCATGAGCTCATGTTCAACTTCAGATGGATTTTCTATCTCATATTTAAGCAACTCAATATCAGCTTCCAGTTTTTTTGCCTATTAAGCATGAGTTAATAATGTCAAGTGCTAGAACTGACATGAGCTTATCACGATTTGTAACGCTCTAAAGTAAACCTCCATTTCAAGATTACTCACAGAGTGATGGATCCAGCTTAAGGTACTTGGTTTGGCATATTACATACATTTTCATGTGCACAACTGATGATACGGAAAGAAGCGTCACAATGCTCACTTTCTAACTTAATACTTTTTTTCATTAAAAATTTACAATAATATTAGTCTTTATTTCATAACCTAATGCTACCAGTTGTCCAGTCTTAATTTTTAACCATCAGAAGTCATTAAATATGATTTTCTTTAAAACACAACATTGAAAGTTTGGCCAACATTATCCCTAAACATCTATAGATAATCATAACAATTCAGCGATTGATGAAACAAAAGGAAGCAATGTTTTCATTAAACTTTCATCTGATCTCACATCTTTTCTATAAGAAAAATTGGGGCCACAAAAGCAACATCACCCTTTTTGATACGCAAATAATTCCACCACATAAGTCATATAAATGTCTCTATTGTTATTCGAGCATCTGTCCCTCATAAAAGTAGAAATAGATCCTACTGGGTTCTTGAAGCTTTACTAGATAATTTCCTTTAGAGACACACACCAATTTTAGTAAATCCCAAACAAAATCATACACATTGAGGGAGCCAACCACTGGCTAGTAATGTCTTAACATCATATTAGATACACATTTAGTGCTACTATTAATAAAATTCAAGTGAGGATGCATGCATAAGGGTGATTTCTTTCTGGCAAAATTTTGTATTGATATTAATCTTCAATCAGAAAAGTTCAGTTTTTCAGTTGACAATAACACACAGTAAGTCTTAAGGCCACCTGATACCTTATCTTGCAAATGCTCAGTTTTGCCGGAAATATGAGAGTACTCCGCCTCAAGGATCTCCCGCTCTAATTCAGCTCCATGAGGTGCTGCCAACTAGGAACTCAGAAAAAATGAGGATAATTAGAAAATATAAAATAAGCATGGAGGCACCCGCATCCTCCAAGTCACGGGTTTGTGCTGCGCATGGACATATTAGGAGCAATAAACCAGGATTAAGATTACTCACTTGATCCGCCGATCTTACGGTCTGCCTGGTGGCAGAGATTCTCTTCACGAGTTCTGAAAGGAGAAAATAAAGATAACACATGTACGTCATAGAAAATTTCAAAAACTACGCAAGACTGTCAGACAACTTTACCTTCAAGTGTCAATTCTTTCAACTGAATTAATCGTGAAATCTCAGCCACCCGATTGGCCTGGTAATAAGGAAAAAAACTCAGGAAGTACACATTCGAAACTCATTTGAATGCTAGCACAAATTGTAGCAGCATCCACGGTCACATAGTAGGCGCATACAGTACACCAATTGAACGGAATCAAATAATCTTTAAATCAACAAAATAAAGGTATCATAAAATCACGGTTTTGGGAAACACAAGAGCTAATTAAATGCCAAAGCCACCATTTCCAGGGTCAAATGTAGGTTAGATATGTCATTCATGTCCTCCATCAGAGAGTGAACTCAATAGCTTATTGAAGTGAAAACAAATATGATAAATCAATTATGAGCGAGAGGTGCTTAGTGTTTTCAAATGTGTCCTTTCTCTTCATTCCTGTTAACAAATCGGTATTGATTTCATAATCTTCAGAGGATACTGACAATACAAATTCAGTTCTTCAGTTTCGCAAATATGATATCTTGGCAAAAAAAACTCAACAAATTTTGTCCGGTCAGAGAAACAATGGATATTGAATTGAAACATTCCAAAGCTGTAAACATGAAAACGAAATTTAGAAATGGTGAGAAAAACTTAAGGAAAAAATACCTATTAACACTGAACGATTATTTCTGGTCTCTTACTGATTTAAAAACAATCATAAAACAACTTAAGGCTTGTTTATTTGATACAGAAGTCCTAACCTTTATATAGACTAAATCACCTCAATCTTATTTTCAAGGATTAGGAGCATAACAAGGATTTAGGGAACCATAGGTTTCAAAAACTAATGCAGAGAAACATAAGAAATTGTTATTTTCCAAAATAAATAAGTAAAGTCCTTCATAATCATTAAACTCATCTCACCGTACCTCCACTTCAAGATTCCACTGTGCCGCGACAAGTGATTTTCCAAGATCAGCATTTGCGATCTGTAATTGTTTTTATACATGAGATGACACAACCCTCAGAAATTTGATAGCTCTTTTCCTTGTAAGTAACATTTTTGCTATAAATGGCTTCAAGTGTAAACTACTTGACCAACAAAATTTGGAGGTAGCAGTGATACCTCAAGTTTCGAGACTCTTGTTAAAGCTTCCATTCTCGTCTTATTGTGTTTTTCCTTCTCCAAGTCTGCAGCTTCCATGGTTTCCATCATTGCAGATTGTAGTTCTGAAGCCTAAATATTAAATGCATTATTAATCATAAAAATGAAGGTCAGAGCCAGAGTCAAGAATAAATATATTTCTTTGCCTCTAATCTCCTCATTCCAAAAAATTATGTAGTGCTTGAACAATAGACACTTAATCATATGAATCCAGTAAGGGTCTTGAATAACGAACCTCTAAATAATACAATTTCCTTCAGAAATCAACATAAGTGGAGTTCTGTAACGGTTTGATTTAAGGCAAAATAAGAAAAGATGATCGAGCACCAATAGTCAGCAAGAGGCTGGACAGGGTATGAGCCTTTTTGTGTGAAGGACAAGGAAAAAAGAGACAACAACATGCAAAGCTTGGTCAAGAGTTATTGCACCACAATAATCCTTAGTGAAATCAGATTAACTAGTTCAGAATTTTATTTCACCTTATGACTCACTCAGTTTTATGAGGACTTTAGGGATTAGTAAGTTGAATATTTGTTGGATACGGACATGTCAGAAATTAAGGTGTAGCGAATTCGGTGCTAAAGAGGATCAGAAGATAACAAAATCCAGACTAAAGAATTTTAGAATGCATTGGTTTGCGTCAAATTGCACCCAAGTACGTAGAACTACTCATCCGGGATGCTACATCTTACTTGAGACCCATGTATAACGCTTAGGCTTACATAATGCAACACATGCGAAATATAGTATCCATTATACTGACTTACCGCAACCAAACAATATACTCAGCTACTATGAACTGTGACGACACATGAGCGAACTAGCATTACCTCTTGTGCTTGCTGTTTTGCACGCTCTTCAAGTATTTTCTCCAGGCTTTGTTTCTCACCTTCCAATCTAGCAACCAAATTTTCTCTCTCTTTTAAGGCCTCGGCAGCTACAGCTGCAGCTTTCTCAGCCAAAATCTTCTGCTTTCTCCTCCTTCTTTCCTCTCTTTCACGCTCACTCTCTGAATCTGAAGAAGAGCTGGAATCGATATCGGAGTCAGATCTTTCATCTTCCGTGAATGAACCTGAAGATCTTTTTAAACCGTCTGATGTCGGACTTGTCGATGTTCCAGCTCCTAGGTTTGTAGAAGACACTTCTTCAACTGGGAGCAGTTGCTTTTCAGATGATATTGTCTTACTTTCTATTGTTGACACATTTGCGGCCTCATTTGAGCTTCTATCAACAGGAATATCTTTTTTCTGATTTTTTTCATCAAGTAGAGACGTCATGCTTGACACCTTTCCTTGTACAGCATTGGCATCAGAATGAATGGATTGGGAATATGATGTTTCCGGTAGTAACTCAACCGCACGAGACACATCTGCATTACTTAGTGTACCATCCAAATCTCTAATATCTGTTCTGGTTTGGAGGAGCAGCTTCTCTGCCCCTGCCCTGACACCAGAGCTATCACCCTTTGAGTTATTCTCGACTGCAGTAGCAGATTTGGAAGTGGCAGTTGGTGCCCTCCTAGCATATCTCTGCACTGACCGAACTGCAGACGCCCCATTGCTACGATTAGCAGAACCAGGACTGATTTGTTTCTTAGGTCCTCGTAGCAATTCAATGGTATCATTATCAGTAAGAGTGGTTCTGGATGTGGTGGCCAAGTGAGCAGATGGCCTGCCCCTTTTCTGCTCATCATTGTGATTGTCTTGACTTTTCTTCTTCAGCTGATCTTTCAATGGCACATAATCTCCACTTCTGGAAGGGTTCTCTGAACTGGGTAACAACTCATTCGATTTCTGCACATCGCCCTTTCCAAGAGTCCCGGCCGCTTGTTGATCAATCTGAGAAATTCAATCAATAAATAAACTAAATCTGAAATCGATCAAAAAAGGAAAGGGCATTTCATGTGGATGTCAGGGTAAATCTGGAAACGCCGCAGTTGTTCGTCAAATCCAAAATTGGAGGAAAACAAAAAGGAGAGAGAAGAAGCAGTGCCTGTTGAAGGAGATTCTCGGCTGCTTTGAGCTTGGAGGAGATCCATCCAGACATGATCCACTCGCCGGAGGAGAGACAGTCGGCGGGGGCGTACTATAGCGATTGCAACTCAATATATTTTAGTTTTTATTTATATTTCTCATTGGTAAAATATTATAGGAAATATTATTTTTTCATATGAAATATTAACTGGGTATTAATCTCCGCCATATATAAGGATTTATAATTTTATAAATGAAATAGAAATATTAATATTATATAATATGATATTTACTTTTTTAAATATGTCAAATAAACCTTATAAAGATTAAAATTAAATTAAATATATTTACATCACGCTAAATTTACTTTAAATTTAAATTATGATCACCTTTTCCAAACCTTCTTTAGAATAATGCACTTATATCATCATGTCCTTGCTAATATAGATGAGTAAATATTTAATTATGTTTGACTTCTATAAATGTGATATTTAAGTTTAAGGAGTAAATTACAATTATAAGCCACCATAAATATTTAAGTTTAAGGAGTAAATTACAACCGCATGGATCATGAACCATAATATCTTTTAATGGTTTAAAAAAATTTCTGTTCGTCTCTTAATCATGTTTCTACACTCATATTCTCTTGTTGATGTCTAAATGTTAGTATATGCTCATTAAATAAGTAAATTGACTTATATTCATTAAAATTTTGATTACCTAAAAAATTAATTTATTCTTGATTAGAGATCATAATGTTTTTTTTTATTTTTAATTATTTTATTGATAGATGATCCAGAAATGATCTATTAGCGAAACGCGTATCTATGGATAAGAAATAACTCGGGGACCTACGAAGTGTGACTCGGAAAGTCTAAAAAAGATAGAACTACTACATAATAAGACTTACATGCTGAATTGGGCTGGACTATTAGTCTCGCCTCATCAGACTGGGCAACAGAACTCTTGGCTTGGGATTTGATAGTCTGGGCAGGGCTGGTGGGTTGAGTTGAGCTAGACTAGCGGATTAAGGAGCAGTGCAAGGGTGTGATAGCAAAACCATAGGACTTGTGTTCGTGTGCCGCTCGAGGAGAGTGTGGCGTTCAAGGGCATTACACATGAGGAGGCGATGAAAGAGAAGCTTCACTGTGGACGCCGGAACCCTAAATAAACTCAGCCCTTCATTGATGAATCAAATTGAGTGTTTACGGCTCGAAGGAATTTTCAGGAAAAACAGAACTGATCAAAGAAGAACTGAGAAGAGAATATTTATACAGAGAAGAAGAGGAGACTAAACGACGTCGTCTTCAACGACTTTGCCCCGCTCCAACAAAACGACGTCGCACAGCTAAAGAGGAAAGCAGTCTGTAGGATACGCTGCGTTTCACTCCTGAAATTGAGCAGCCTTCTCCTTCTTCCCCAAATCGCACTCCTCTACTGTCCGACGGCCACTCGTCGGAATCTGCACACCTTCTGGATAAGACCCCCCCTCAAGTTTGGGCCTGTAGAGATCGAAAAGACCAAACTTGCAAAGTAGATGACGAAATGGTCCGGGAGACAGAGGTTTGGTTAACATATCCGCGGGCTGATCTTGAGAAGCCAAGTAATGTAATGAAATTATTTGCTGACGAACATAGTCACGAACTAAATGACAATCAATCTCGATATGTTTCGTCCTTTCATGAAAAACTGGATTGTGAGCTATAGCCAAGGCACTCCTGCTGTCACAGTGAACTGGCACAAGGGTGAGATCAGAGACTAGTAACGTACGAAGTAGTTGAAGAAGCCAAATCAGTTCACAAGTGACATTTGCTAATGACCGATATTCAGCCTCTGCACTGGACCGTGACACAGTGTGTTGTTTTTTGCATTTCCATGAAATCAAGGAAGAACCAAGCCAAACACAATAACCAGATACGGAGCGCCGAGTAGCTGGACAACTTCCCCAGTCAGCGTCACACGCAGCAGAGAGGCGGAGGTCAGAAGATTTAGAGTAAAAGAGACCTTAGCCAGGTGAATTCTTGAGGTACCTGACCACTCGTAAGGCAGCCTGCATATGATGGAGGCATGGCTTACTGAGAAATTGGCTGAGGCAGTGAACTGCAAAAGCTATATCAGGTCTTGTAATTGTTAGGTAGACCAATCTGCCTACCAAATGACGATAAGACTCAGGATCATCCATTAAAGCTGACTGAATAGAAGCTAGTTTCTGTGTAGGATCCATAGGGGTAGAGCTCGGTTTACAACCAAGAAGACCAGTCTCTTGTAGGATTTCCAGTGTGTACTTGCGCTGGCACAATGAAAGACCTGTGACAGACCTGGAAATTTCAATACGAAGGAAATATCGAGCAATACCCAAGTCTTTGATGACAAATTGAGCAGCCAGAAAAGTCTTGAGATCAACAATGTGCGCCTTAGAACTGCCGGTGACTATACTGTCATCTACATACACCAGAAGAAGAAGGAAAATATCATCCTTGGTGAATGTGAATAAAGAGTGGTCTACCGGACTTTGAACAAAACCAAACTCAAGCAGTGCAGTGGAGAATTTGGTGAACCATTGCCTGGGAGCTTGTTTGAGTCCATAGAGAGACTTGTGTAGCTTGCAAGCTGGTTTAACATATGAAGATTTCTGCTGAATCTTGTAGCCAGGAGGCAAGGACATAAAAACATTCTCTTCTAAATCACCATGAAGAAAGGCATTTGTGACATCAAGTTGGTGAAGTGTCCAACCTTTAGCAGCAGCCAAAGCAAGAGATACTCTAACTGTGGTCATTTTTGCAACAGGAGCAAAGGTCTCAAAATAATCAAGACCATAGGTTTGAGTGAAACCCTTGGCAACTAGCCTTGCCTTGTATCTGTCCACACTGCCATCAGCTTTATATTTTACTTTGAACACCCATTTACATCCAACCAATGTAACACCTGCAGGTAACTCACATATACTCCAAGTATGATTAGCTTCTAAAGCTTGAACTTCTTTATTCATTGCCTCTACCCATAAAGGATCTTTAGAGGCAGCTGTGTAACTAGTGGGTTCTGGGATTTTATCAAGGGAGCTGAGAAAGGCTGAATATGAAGGCAGTAAAAAGGGATAAGAGAGAAAATTAGAGATAGGATATTGAACCTTACTTGTCGAAGAAACATTTGAATGTGGAACACCAGCAGTAGATGGAATGATATAATCAATAAATCTGTGAGGTAATCTGACAGTTCTTTGGGGTCTTGTAGCAGTAGAGGTAGGTAAAATAGAAGGTGATGGTTCAACAAAACAGTTTGTAGGGATAGGATGTGAAACAGCTGAGTTTTCAGCAGTAGGAAGAAAATTATGAGCAGAATCCGAGTGTAGATTCCCCGAATGGATATTTGAAGGATGTATATAAGAGGAATTAGGTGAAGGAGTGGCTGAAATATTTTGTTCAGCAATGGCATCTAAAGATGATACAAGATTGGGAGAACAATAGGAATGATCAAAAACATTATGTGAATCATCTGTCACTGGCTGAGTGTCACTAGTGTTCTCAGAAATCTGTTTATATGGAAAAATATGTTCAAAGAAAGTGACATCTCTACTAAAATAAATTGTTTTAGTAGCAAGGTCATATAGTTTGTATCCTTTTTTACTAACAGGATATTCCAGAAAAATACTTCTTCTTGATCTGTCAGAAAATTTGTCCCTTTGAGATAGTAAAGTAGAACCAAAACACAAGCAACCAAATACTCTAAAGTGAGTATATGAGGGAGATTTGTGAAAAAGCAGTTCTATTGGTGTTTTGTAGTGTAAGACCTTTGTTGGCAATCTATTAATAATGTAAACTGCAGTGAGAATACAATCTCCCCAAAATTCAATGGGTAATTGAGACTGAATTTTGAGAGCCCTGGCGACTTCAAGAAGATGCCTGTGCTTTCGCTCAACTCTTCCATTTTGTTGGGGAGTTTCTACACATGTGGTTTGATGTAAAATACCTTGAGTATTTAGAAAATGTCTGAAAGAAGAATTTACAAATTCAGAACCATTATCAGTTCTTATGGTTTTAATAGATGTAGTGAACTGATTTTTGGTCAGAGCACAAAACTGAATAAGACGATCAAGAACATCTGATTTGTTTTTCAACAGATAAACCCAAGTACATCTAGTATGATCATCCACAATAGTAAGAAAATATCTAAAATCATCATATGTTGGGCACTTATAGGGTCCCCATACATCACAATGAATTAGTTCAAAAGGACAAGTAGTAATAGTTTTGCTTGAAGAAAAAGATTTCCTAGTTTGCTTAGCCAATGGACAGATTTCACAACACATTTCTGATGACGATGACTTGATATGAATCTGAGGTATATGAGGTAATTTTGAGATGGAAGTGTGACCTAGTCTGTGATGCCATAGTTGAGAATCTGAGAAAGTACCAGTAGCTGCTACAATGACTGGAAAAGAACTATCAGAAATTTTCACAGATTGGCTGAGTTGATACAATCCATTATATTGGTGACCAATCAAATGATTCTTCTTCAAGACAAGGTCCTGCACAAAACATGCAGTTTTTGTGAAGATAATGTTTGTATGGGAGTCACACAACAATTTAGAAACTGAGATGAGATTGTAGTGAAAGAGTGGAGCATACAGAACATTGTAAAGGGTAATTTTAGAGGTAAGTTGGACAGAACCTGTATGAGTAACTGTGGTTGATTTACCATTAGGTAAGTGGATCAAGGAAGAAACAGGAACAGGATAATGGAGTAAGGAAAATGTGAGCTTTTGTAATTGCTCATTTGTGAAATGAGATGTTGCAGTTACTTGATTAGCTTCAAGAAGTGGTACTGAATTTGAATCAGTAAGATTCACATGTGCCATTTGAGAAAATTTCTTCCTGTTTGCTATTTGTTGAGGAGTGGGTGCTCTATAATATTTGTGACCTGGTGGCATACCAATCAACTTGTAGCACTGGTATTTGGTGTGACCAGGTTTCTTACAGTAGGAACATTCTACCAACTCCTTCTTTCCATCTTCACTGACTGCCTTATAAGCTTGCTTTGAGAAGTTTGGTTTTGCAAAAAATGCTGTTCCTTCACTGAACTCAGTATTGCTAACTTTTCTCTGTCGTTCCTCTTGAACAATCATAGAAAAAACTGTCTCTAACTTTGGCATTGGCTTTATAAGTAAGATAGTGCTCCTTACTGTCATGTATTGTGGACTTAGCCCCATGAGGAACAAGGTAACGTCATCTTCACTCTCTTCCTCTTTCTCATCAGCATGTTTAATACATGAACTTCCACAATCACATTTCCTGATATTCACAAGATTCCTTATAACATCCTTAAGTTCTTTATGTTTGGTATAATATTCTGTAACTGACATTGCTCCATGTTTACAGCTATACCTTTCGCACTTCAACTGAAACTTTCTTGGTCCATTCTGCTCCCCAAAACTGATGTTCAATTCGTCCCATAACTCCTTTGCATCAGAGATGTACATAACAGTTTTGGCTATTTCAGGTGACAAGGCATTATTTATCCAGGATACCACTGTTTGATTGCAACAGTTAAAATCAAACCATAATTCTTCATCAACTTTAGGCACACTTACAGTATCATATATAAGGCCTAACTTGTTCCTGGTAGATAAGGCTACAGTCATAGCTCTCTTCCACTGGTAAAAATTCTCATTACCAGTCAGTATGATATTTGGAATTCTTGTACTTGAATGCTCACATGCCTTTATGAAGAAAGGATGTCGATTATTCATAACAGCAACACTTTCTTGCACAGAAACCCTAGGATTTGATCCAGTCTTTTCACCAGTTTGACAAGTCTCATCCACATCAACATGTAACTCAAACATTATCAACAAGTATCAATTTCAACAAATCGAAGACGAAATTCAACTATCAAGAAGTCTTGGAACTAACTTTCCGATCGCAACAAAGTACGACCTAACTGGTATAGCAGAAGATTAAGGCAGTCAGTGAAGAAAAGAACACAAGTTCCTGCACAGATTCAGAAGCTTCTTACCAGCGAACCAAGCTCTGATACCATGAAAGAGAAGCTTCACTGTGCACGCCGGAACCCTAAATAAACTCAGCCCTTCATTGATGAATCAAATTGAGTGTTTACGGCTCGAAGGAATTTTCAGGAAAAGCAGAACTGATCAAAGAAGAACTGAGAAGAGAATATTTATACAGAGAAGAAGAGGAGACTAAACGACGTCGTCTTCAACGACTTTGCCCCGCTCCAACAAAACGACGTCGCACAGCTAAAGAGGAAAGCAGCCTGTAGGATACGCTGCGTTTCACTCCTGAAATTGAGCAGCCTTCTCCTTCTTCCCCAAATCGCACTCCTCTACTGTCCGACGGCCACTCGTCGGAATCTGCACACCTTCTGGATAAGAGGCGACCGCTCAGAAGTGCGGGAGGACGCCCGAGGCACCCTACAGACCCGACCCTGATATGTGACCCATATGGACGGTCGTTCGGAGCCCACTCTCCAAGTAGCCCATAGAAGGCTCATTCTATAAGATCCGCTGCACGCAGTCCATATAAAGGCGTTGTCATTACCAAAAATAAGAGTGAGTGTAATTGATAGGAATCGAACACGTGACTTCAAAATTTAATCAAAGCTTTTCAAGCAACTCGACTAGCTATTTGTATTAAATTGAAACAAAAATCAATCATATTATATTCTCATGACAACAAGTACCAACTAATACGTTTGGATTACGTAAAATAAGGAGGAAAGAAAATGACAAACAAACACTAAGGTTTTTGAGAATTTAAAGATTATAATATTTCTAGACACTTAAGATTCGATTTTCAAATTTTATGATTAAGTGTTTTTAAATTTTAAAATTTTAATGTATATAAGACTATAAATTAAAAATCAAAAGTAAACAACAGTTTCTCTCTCTGATCACCGCCTCACTTTCTCTCTCCTCTTCCTCCCCGGATCGAGTGATTTCCTCTTCCATCTTCCTCCCCGGGTCGATCTCTATCTACATCATCTTCCTCACCCATCTCTAATCCCTCTCGCATTGCATTGCCACCTCCCTGCTAATTTGAGATTGATCCGACCAGAAATCACTCAAGAAAATTCTGGATTTAGGAGATTCCAAAAAGTGCGGGTGGATGGCGGAAGCTCTCCGTGAAGTACTATAAAAAAAAATTTATTTTTCTGGCCACTATTTTCCGAGATGGAGGCACCCAAAAATGTTTTTTGTGAGAATTTCATGTGCATTTAGATAGTTTTTCATAAACAAGAAAAAACTCTAAACCTAAAAATGCGGACACATTTTTGGATAATTTCGGATAAACTTAGGGGAACATTTTTTTTTTTTTTGCGACAATTTTTTGGGGCGCCTAAGATGAAAGAGGATTTCGAGGGAGATTAGGGAGCTTCACAGGAAAAGATTTTGAACCATGTCAGACCAATTTCGGGGGCATATGTTACTTTCATCTGGAGTTTTTTATTTGATAAAAAAGAAGATAGTGATTTAATTTGATTAGTGTGTAGGGAGCTTAATTTAGTTAGGGAGAAGCAAATTTCAGGGTTTAATTTAGTTTGATTTGGAAGGTTCGTGAAAAGGTTAGGGTTTTAGGGTTTAGGAATTAGGGTGAGTTAAGTGATTAAAGATTTTAGGCGTAGTGTTTAGGATTTAAGAGGTTGGGTTCCTAGTTAATTAAAATATTTTCAAATAATTTGGACATTTATTTTTTTGAGTTTTTTTGTATGATTTAGAAATGTCTAAACTGAATTTGAGTTAATTTAATTAAGGATTGGATGTAAAGATTAATGTTTTAGGGTTTGGAGATTTGAGACTTGGGACGATATTTTTACGGTTGTAATTTTTTATGACTTAAAAAAAACCGCATTTGAGTTAATTTGGTTAGGAGCGTTGAGCGCGTAAAAGTTTTGGTTTTAGGTTTAGGGATTAAGAATTTTGGGTGTAGTGTTTATGATTTTGGGATTAGGGTTTTTGTATGTAAGGTTTAGGATATATGAATTTTGGGTGTAGTGTTCAAGATTTATAGTTTGAGGGTTTAGAATTTACGAGAGATTAAAATCTATACATTTATTTTCAAATAATTTTACCACTTATTTTTGTGGGGTTTAGAGTTTAGGGTTAATTAATGTGTGTACTTATTTTCACATTATTTTACCACATTATTATTGTTGTTGAACAATTAATTTAAAATGCATATTTGTTAATTGAATTAAAATTTTGAATTAAATTAAGGTTTAGAGTTAGGGTTAATTAACCATAAAAATTAACTTATTTATGATTTTTTTTTAATTTAGATAATTTTATTAGATGAGGATGCAAAGAATTTTTTGGTGCCAACGTAGGGATTGATTGAAAATCTTACCGATAGGATGACTCAAAGAGCCTAATAAGGGCAGGCTGTTGACTGAAGAAGACAATGCTGCTGGACTGGGCCGGAGCTGGGCTGGACTGGGCCGGGATTGGAATGAGCTGTGCTGCCCTGTGGCTGGGCTGCAGAGGGCAAGACACGGGCGCAAGCTGCAGAGGAGGCATGTCACGGGCGTGGTCAGGCGCGGCATTCGAGAGTTGTGCAGTCAAGGATCGGGACAGACGAGGCGGGACAGTCGAGGCGGGGGATGGTCGAAGTGTAACAGACGGGGCGCTGTTCACGCTACTCCAGCATCCGGGGGACTCCAGCTGCGACGAGGGAGGAGGAAGGGGACGAGATAGCCGGACCGCCAGCTGGAGGCAGCCGCGCATGGCCGATCAATGACCCGCCGGGACGAGAAGCCGTCGAAACCCTGGGCCGCGAGACTCAACGACGGGATCTATCGCTGGATGGCAGATCTGGAGCGAGGTGCGACCGGGGAGGCGACGCCGGCTTCCGAGGTACATCACGGGCTGGAAACATAAAGAATGGTACATTATGCAAGTAAATGGTTCTTAAAGTAAAGAAAATTCATCACTGTTCCTCAAATTTTTTTTAATAAAATCATCTTATTTAATGATTTTAATGAATAGCAATGACGCATCCAAAGTATAAGTTTGACAACAATGAAATGTCAACTTTAGAGACAAATGGTATGAAAGTTGTTGTTGAGTTTAATATTGAGCGGGTGGAATTGTTAGAAGATGAGAGTGAAGAAGTTTAAAACCAAGCCTCAGAATTATTTTCGGAGGATGGTGATGAATGTTATAACCTTGGTGTTGATGAGGATGGGAATATTCTAGAGAGATCATTGACTGTTGAACTGGGTGAGGGGTCTCGGGCTATGAAAGCATCAAAGGGTTACGAATGAGAAAATTATTCAGATGAAAATTTTTTGTTTTGAGTGCAAACAGTCTCTTGTGCGTATGGTTATGCTTGTTTTGATTATAAGTGTGATTGGTTGGCGGATGGAGATGATGATTTCAACTATCGTAGTTTGCATTTAAAGGGTGAATTATATGAGAGCCAACACTTTGTCTCAAAAGAAGCGTGGTTCATGTTGTTTAAATTTATTGAATTCATATTAGAGTTTGACTATACAATGGCCAACATTTTGTCTCAAAAGAAGTAGCAATTGGTTATTGCGAAGGTTCCTTCACAAATACTCGCGGTTATGAAACACAAGGTTTGTTAAAGACTTTCCCTGTTATTGAACGCGAAGTATACATAAGTAAATTTTCGATTGTTGAAGGCAGAGATCCACATCATCTTCGTAGGTACCGACAACGAGATCAACATGGCGTATATGTAAGCAGGTGATTGGGCTACCACACATGTAATCTTTGCAATTAACAAGAGCAAAGATACCTCTGTCTTTACTTTTGTTAACCGTAAAAGCTGTGCCCTGGTTGGGTTTTGTAATTATATTTCTGTCATGGAATGAAAAATCAATCATCTTTATGATTTCCTTTTGGAGGCATAGTTTCTATTTTCTGACAGAAAGTGATTTCATTTCAACGAAAAGAACGCTCTCAAGATACGACGTATTCCAAAACAAATACAGCTATCTGTCTAAGCTAACTCTCCACTTCATGACAGCAAAACAGCGCCAAGTCATTTTGATAATTGTGTCCATCGAAGTTGTTTCTTCTTGTTGGTGCATATAATCCACATCGCCCACAAAGCTCCCGCTCTGATACCGTGTTAGAAAGTTGGTTCCACACTCAAAATCAATTGAAAATGAGTCCAACACTTCTCTATCTTTTCTTTTCAGCGGAGCGTCTTTACCAACACATGCTTGCGGAAATCCACCATCTGGGGCGCATTCTTTTGTTTTTGAAAAGAAGCATTCCACTGGCAGTTTTGAGGATCTTGCACCAGTATTGTACATGGCCAGGCGGAGGTACAAAAATTCAACTTCCGGCAACCAAGTGAAAACCTTGCAAGTCCATACTGCAAAATGGGTTTCAGCGAGCCAAAGCTGTTCCGGATCACCAAGTGGTACCATGATTGCAGAGAGGACAGACATATATTGTTGCTTGGTTAAGAAAGATTACCATAGGCAACAACATCTATGCTCCACTACTTGCAATTCCAAAAGAAACTGCCTCTGAGTTCCACTGTTTTCTTATCATATTCTCCTTCGATGACCTGCCACAACGCTTCTTTGTCAGCCCTTGCTTGTGGAAAACAAATTTGGGATCAAGCCCATCCCTTGCGTTCAACCACTTGAGAGCCTGATTCGCCGCATCCTTTTCTGCAAGTTTCTTGTTGTTGCAAGTTTGGCCAGAAAAGGACAGCCCGTTGAACATTACAGTAGACCGGAAAACAAGTTTTTGTAATGTCTCTGTGTTGTATGCGGGTCTTTCATATCCTGCCCTGGCAAGCACCGTCTGAAGCTGATTTTTTGCATCCCCACACTCAGATGCTTCCGAGACTACACCAGGGTAATTATTTTTCAGCTCTTTCAACGGTTCAGGTCCAGACACGTTGCGGCCGAAAACAAACTGACCCTCACATCGATCTTGTGGGAGCAGTAGTCTCACTGCTGTCATGAGCTCTGTGTAAGAGCTTGTGTCTAACTTCGGATTCATTAGCTGCATAAAAAAGTTGCTATCTTTTAAGTATCTATATGAGAAAAAGTGCAAAGTTGATAGAGATGCCTACCACAATATAGTTAAGAAAATCGTTGCACTTACTTTGTTTCGAATCACCTCATCAAGCTCTTTTCGCAGCGGCAGGTACATGTCCACCACAGCCGGTTCCATGAAGAAATCAATGTAGCCATCCATCATTGTCAGATGCCCATCCTGCCAAAGGCGAAAATTTTTATGTAGTTAGCGGTGACGTGAGGAATTTATTTGGCTGTAATGTAGTTTGGTTAAGATAGGTGTACCGTATGCCCTCTTGAAATCTTTCCTCCAAATAGAAGAATAGCTGAATCTGATACGGCTGTTGAATCCAAAAGGAAGACCGCGTTTGATTTCCACTTTCCGCTGAAAACTGACCATGGGAATGGAATACTCGGTTCGTGTGCATTTAAGGAGCTCTGCAAGATATATCAGTTTCAGTCAGAAACAAGACCTTTTGTGCATGCCTTGTGTTTTTTTCAGGTTTTTGAGAAAACCTTGAAATGAATAGAATGCTTACCGAGCATAAAGAGACCAGCCCATCCTCCACTGTTTTGAACATAATATTCTTCTGTTTGTTCTGCACACAGAAATCCAAACTCAGTCCACAATTATCAAGTCCATGATGACTGTAAACTGTATACGCTTGGTGAAGAATAAAGAAAAGAAAAGAAGACATTGGAGCATTCCAATAGCGAGGATTAAAAATTTTAGAGAAGAAGATGAGCCTATCCTTAACTGATGAATTTCTATTCAATAAAAGTGTGGCTTGCAGTGATAATAAATATCTCTGAATATCTAAGAAGCCATTTTTGTATCTTTCCACCTTTATTAGGAT
Source organism: Kalanchoe fedtschenkoi (assembly GCA_002312845.1). Taxonomy (NCBI): domain Eukaryota; kingdom Viridiplantae; phylum Streptophyta; class Magnoliopsida; order Saxifragales; family Crassulaceae; genus Kalanchoe; species Kalanchoe fedtschenkoi. Next base: position 81,379 of record NQLW01000278.1, on the reverse strand, counting down.
GTTAAAGAACAGGTCAAAATCAAAGTAGTTAAGAAAACATAGTAACAATTTGAAAAGCTCACCATGATAGAACAAAGTCCAGGGAAGAGGCCGGCGCACATTATTGCTCTTATAATATGTTCATCATGACTAAATCTGTTGCTCTGGTTTATGTTGGAATCAGCAAATCCAGTCTCTTTGAGCACAAAAAATAATTGATTTCGTAGGGAATCAATATCTTTCATTGTTTGAACAGAGAGAAAATTTCTGTGACAATACTCATCACCAAACTGCTGCATTTCAGCATATTTCCAAGAATTGAAAGCCCGAACAACTGGGAGATGGTCACTGAAGTCGCGAGTAGAGAACTGAGATTTTGCACGAATTGCAAGCTGCAGATTCGAAAAGGATAGATTTACAAACCAAGTCAAAAGCAGGATACCACCATACCAATACAGAGACCATATGAAAATTTGTCCTTATGAAAAATTTGTATTTATTGTCCTTTTATATCGCATTCTCATAGCTTTCGTCATTTCCTAAAACAACCATGAATCTCACTTATGAAAAAAATTTGTATGTCTTTTTACTAAAAGTTAAGACCCTTTTTGATCATAAACTACCATGATCTGCGATAAACATAAGTTAGCACTTACATCTTTGTTGATATGTGAGATCATAAAGGGGTCCCGGACACAAAGACTAGCAACTATTGTCATCACAGGATCAAGGCAACCAAAAATAGCCCCAAAAATGAGCATTTTCCCAAGTTTCGGCTCAACTGGGAGTACGGACAAGTAATGCCCTGGAAGAACAACCTTGTCATGAGCAACAATATTGAAAATCTACATGGGTAAAAAAATGAAAACTGAGATAACAACTGCTTATATAACTGGTGCCATATATACCTAATCCGGTTAAATTTTCCATCTCATCCAGAGCTCCAATTATCTTCAAGTACCTGATTGCATTTGCAACCTGGAAAGAGTAAAGACATAATACACATTGGAATATCAGTAGTATGCCAAACAAAATCTAAAATTTCAAGATGTTGCAGTATTGAGAAATGAAATGAAGACATACCGGAAGAGCTTCTGGCGCTTGCAAAGACCTGGACAAGAACTCTGAAATGTTTCCAAGCTGTAAACTTTTTATTTGCAGGCATACAGACTCTAAAGGCATTCGTAAAATTTCGGGCAACTGGTACTCAAAAAAGGTTTCATAAACACATCTGGGATAAAGATGATAACACTCCCCTGGCTGAACCCGGCCTGCTCTTCCTCTCCTCTATAAAAATAAACATTAACTATTACAATCAAGGCCATGGCCGAACAGTAGATACACTCCTACAAAGAAAGAATCAAGTGTCTAATGTAAAGTAGTAAAAAACAAACAAATTAATCTTCATATAACCCCGGATTCGTTTTATCTGATCAAGTAGTTAGCTAGACCTTACTGAGGAATATTAAGTACAAGTTGAAATTTTTTATATCAACTGCACAAAATTTTTGCATTACAAAAGAATAGATTTGTCTTTGTCTTTGTCTTACTTGTTGAACAGCAGCCTTTGAGATCCAAGATGGAAGCAAACATGAAGCGTTATTGACAGCATCATATGATGTCTCTTTGGCCTTTCCGCAGTCAATAACAAAAACTACGTCGTTGATAGTAATACTAGTCTCTGCAACATTAGTGGCCAACACAATCTTTCGAACTCCATCACTTGGCGCCCTGAATATTAATTCCTAAAGCAAACCAGAAAAGCATCAGACATCAACCCAAATGCACTACACATCAGAAGAGTCATATGTTGTCAATTTTGGAATGAGAGCACAACTTATTGCTTTGTTTTGCTCAATGCTAAACTCAGAGGCCTAGGAAAGGGTGATATGAATTTTCGTAGCTCTCTAAAATAATAGGCATAGGTGTTTGAACGCCAACGGTTGTCTGATCATCATAATTTAATATGACATGGATCATGGGATTACAATTAGAATTCAACCAGGCCCCAAAAGTTACCTGCTCGAAACTGGCCATGGAACCATGGCATGCAAGCAGCATGACGCGACTGGCATCTCCCAGCAGAGGATGCATATGGAGTTGATTCTTCAAAGACATTATGTCATCCCAACCCATCATAAATACCAAAATTGCTCCAAGCCTCTCATTTAGCACTATATGGCAGAGCACATGCTCAATGAGGTTAAATCCTAGGGATTCCGGATCCCAACAAGTTAAAGATTTTCTTGTTTCAAGACTATACTCTTTAAAACTGGCAGCTTCAAGACAGACCTGTTTGAATGAGAAGGATTTAATATTTGCTTGGGAAGCAAAATAATGTGTAGAGCAGAAGATGCACAGAATACCTCAACAGAAGTTGTAATCTGGGTCTTTTTGTTACCAAAGCCTCTTGACTGTATCCTCCATTTCTTTTCATGACCAAAATGATCAGTCTGGTTATGGTGAGTCAACCTGTATCTGGTCTTTTCCAGAATGTTCTCCAAGAAATGACTTCTTACTGGATATGTATGGCCCTGCAAAAAGGAAAGAGAAGAACATACCCAATCAATCACATACCTGCACAGCTTTGTAATATCTCCGAAGTTCCAAATCAATCATGGAGCTAGGCTTGTCTGAATGGCAATGCATATTATCTTTATAACCTTTTGCTCTAGCGGGTACACTAAAACTAGTTTTGAATCTAGCACATAAAACTTCCTTGGTGCTGATTAATCTCCAAAAGGAGACATATAAAACAAAAGGAAAAGAAAAGACTGACTTACAGGAATATGGATTGTAGGAGCACCACTAAAATAGGAAGAGAAAAGCATTGAGTCAAGCGTTGCACTCATCAATATCAACCTCAGGTCTGGTCGACGAGGCAAAAGATCTTTCAGCACAACAAGAAGAAAATCTGTGACACGCCAAAACCCAATTAGGAATTGGTTTCATGTGAAGGACGAAAAGGAGAAGGATGACAAGAAGCAAAAGTCTACCTTCATTCATCCCACGCTCATGGATCTCGTCGATAATAACATGAGTTACCCCACCCAAATTTCTGTCACAAAGTAATCTCCTCAACAGTATACCAGTTGTGCAATAAAGAAGTTGTGTGTTCCTCCCTTTCATATTATCTAGCCGAACTTTGTACCCAACCTGTCAGAAGAGAGAGGTCAATAAAAGCTGCAAGCAGACACTGAAGATGGAGCTGTTTGCGACTTACAGATCCTCCCAGTTTCTCTCCTCGCTCTGCGGCAACTCTCTCAGAAACAGTCATGGCAGACATACGTCTAGGCTGAGTACAGATGATGCTAATAGAAGTCCCGGTGCCCATTTCAATATCAGACTCCAAAATGTATTGAGGAAGTTGTGTGGTCTTTCCGCATCCAGTTTCACCAGACACCAGAACAACCTGATTTTCTGACACGGCCTTCAGTATTACATCTCTCTTCTTGTAACACGGAAGACTTCTGCGAAACTCTAGCATCTTTTGCCCATCAAGCGATTCCTGGACATAAGTCAAGCAACAGGTTCCATCCTGTTAATATCTTGAGATTGAAGCTCATAACAAACTAGTAATGGAACCAATAGATCGTTGAAAATCCAGAGTTCACTTACCTGCCATTCATGTTGTTGCTTACGTAGTTGCATGCTTTCCACATTTTTTAGCTCCGGAATAAGAAGCGTTCCAGGCTTATATAATTCTTCATCAGAGGAGCCACTATCTTCATTGCTTTGGCTTAAGGATGCGTCGTCGGAGAGAATATGAGCACCATGTTCCCTGAGAAGAGCGTGAACTTGTTGTTGCAACATGAGAGGCATCTTCAACTACAATTACAAGGTTCATTAAATCTCAGTAGAGTTCTTTACATGAAATCTCAACCCTGCCACTGCCAGGTTATATTATCATAAAAAATCGTTTTCATGCATGCTGTATTACGTACGTACCTCTCTCTGTGGCCTTTTGTCGTCAAGATCAGATCTGTAAGATGGTAAAGGCACTTTGCTGAAAACTATTACTCTTGTGTAACAACGACTGCCAGCCAAAGAATAAAGAAAAATAAGAAGTGAAGCCAATCCATTGATATCTCAGCAGACAAGCCCAGCAAGCTCAAGAAAAGAGAGAGAAACTTGCAAATTAATCCAAAAACTTAATTATTCAATGGTACCTATGCAAGCCCATGCTGCTAGCTAGTTGTGAGAGCTCCTTGAAATCTCGTCGATCTTTTTTCTCCTTGGAAATGACCTCCTTTTCATCTTTGCGTTGAATAAGCATAGTCAGCTTGTACCTCCACTCTTCAACATTGTTCCGCGTTGAATCACACTGCCAGAATATTTAGCAACATTTCATGCTCAGTGACAGGTGCAGAAAACTTGCGCATAGGAGAAATGACAGGGGTGAGTTTAAAGATCAGACTGCTTAATTTTCCTACTTTCTTAAGCTTATTCATCTCTCAACTTTCTTAGGGTTAATCGGCAGGGTAACAATAACATACTGCATGATTTGGAAATACAATCATAATGTGATATGGGCTCACCAGGTGGCGGTAAGATGCTGACAGCATTTCCTTGGCTGAATGGGAATGACAAGAATCAGGCAAAGATGATGAGGAGTTGTCGTGCCTTTCCAAATTCTGAATGGAATAAGACTATTAGGGTTTATGGAGCAATAATAATATTGCAGGAGATGGGAGATGAACATCATGTTTATATGATATGTGATGATGATAGAGAGGGAGGGAGGGAGGTTGGAGGTTGAGGTTTTGGATGGGGATGAGGAAGTTAGTTTGTTTTCCATGTGAATGGCGCTGGCTGCGTTTGGGTACGTTACATGACAGTTGATGCCTCTCAGTTGGCTGCCCAACAGATCACAACAATCAAACAAGAATATGTTTTGTCTGCTTTCTTCATCGGTTGGGTTGAAAAACCGCCGAATATAATTATTCTGTGATTTTGTCTTTTTGTATCGAACTGTTTTACCTCAAATTTTTAGATGCGCTGACTGCACTCATCTCGTTCGGAATACCACGTTTTTTCATTAAACATTACATTCTCCCTCAAATTAACAATAAACAATAATAACTAAAAAATTCAGAAAAAAAATCAGAAACATATTGATAAATATATGATCTTGATGTATAAAAATTCAAATAAAAATAAATTAATATTTTTAATATTTTACATTCATTAATTAATAAATATGTTCATCAAATTTTAGATATGTTCATTGAATGATATGGTCATCAGATGAGCCGAGCTGTTATGTTCATTGGCGATATGTTCATCAGATTTAATAATATATTCGTCAGATGAGCTGCATTGTTCATCAGATGAGTTGTTATGTTTATCTGATTTTATAATATATTCATCAAATGAGCTGCTATGTTCATCATATTTGATAATATATTTATCAGGTGAGCTGATATATTCATTAGATGATAAGTGGTTTGATTTAATTCCAATAATTGACTGTTGAATTGAACATGTTCAGTAACAGTTTATCTTTGATAGATACGAGCCAAAATTTAGTTGAAATCCTTAAATAAAGTTGTTTGAAATAAAAGTTAATTTGATCAATTCCCTTTTATTATGTTTTGTTCAGATCATGAGTTTGGACTCATAGGAGTAGCTGATTCTATGAGCAAACTAAGCTAACTCGGTTTGATTCTATGATTTGTATTTCTTGATTGAATTTTATATTTTTTTTTGATGATGAAGTCAGCATGATATAAAAAAAGATAAAAGACATGTTACTGATCGTGATTCATGGGAAACCGCCTCACGGTTATCTTCCATGATATGTCAGTTTTATTTTCTTCTTATTTATCAAAGATGAATCTTACTGATTATCAGTAGAAAAGATACACACTATCGAAATACATGAGAAAGAGATTTAAACTCTCCGTTCTCTGATTTAGAAGGTGCTTGTTCTGGGTATCTGAAGAAGTTTTCGAGGACATCTCTACTCAATGTGCGTGAGAAAGAGATTGTAACCGTCTTATCCTGTGAAGATCTTTCGTGTGTATTTCGGCGCACATATAGAGTGACAAAATTTCTTGTCAGGCAAACCAAAGTTACTCGGTTGTAAAAGCTAAATACTTTTTCCATTCACATATTTGATTTGATTTTGAGTGGATACAAACAATTATGGCCAATAATTCTTATGATGAAATATGATCAACAAATATGATATCCACAGTTCATATATTCAGGAGAAGTTTCACCGAATCTGCCCCGCAAATTCTTGGATGCACCAAGAGCATCCATCTAGATGGGTGCTCTCGCTCTAAAACGATGTTGTTTTGAGTCGTTTTAATTAAAACATTCCTTCCTCTCTCAAATAAATAGTAAAAAATAAATAAAAAATTAGAAATAATTAGAAAAATTAAAAATATATATATTATCTTGATTTATAAAAATTCAAGTAAAAAATTATTAAATAAAATTAATATTTTATATTAATATTTATTTAATTTTAACTATGCTCATTGGATGATATATTCATCATATGAGTTGATATGTTCAGCGGATGAGTTATTATGTTCATCAGGTGAGCTGCTATTATCATCAAATGAGCTGTTGTATTCACCAGATGATATATTCATCAGATGAGCTACTATGTTCATCAGATTTGATAATATGCTCATTAGATGAGCTATTATATTCATCCGGTTTGGTAATATATTTATTAGATGATACATTAGATGAGATGATATGTTCATCAACTGAGCTGTTGTGTGCATCAGATGAGATGATATGTTCAACAACTGAGTTGTTATATTCATCAGATGAGCTGTTATATTCATCAAATAAGATAATATGTTCATTAAATGATATGTTCATCAGATTTAATTATATGTTCATCAGATGAGTTACTATGTTCATCATATGATATGTTCATTAAATGAGCTACTATGTTCATCAGATTTGATAATATGTTCATCAGATAAACTATTACATTCTTCAGGTTTGATAATATATTCGTTAGATGATATTTTCATCAGATGGATGATATGTTCATCAGCTGAGCTGTTATGTTCATCAGATGAACTATTATGTTCATCAGATTAGATGCTAAGTTCGTCAGATGATATACTCATGAGATGAGCTGTTATGTTCATCACATAAGCAGTTATTGTTCATTAGATGAGCTGTTATGTTCATCAGATGATATGTTCATCAAATGAGCTACTATTTTTATCTGATTTGATGAGAAGTTCATGAGATGAGCTGTTATGTTCATCAGATTTGATAATATATTTATGAGTTGAACAATTTATTTTTTAATGAATATAAAAATATAAATTTGTGAATTAATTACTTTTATTTTTTATTTGGATTTTTCTTTTAAAATAAATTTTTTAAATTTTTTTCTAATTTTTTTATTTTTTATTCCTTATTTAAGAAATGCTGGAGTGTATTAATAAAAACGACGTAAAATGATATCTTTTTCGAGTGATGGGTGCTCTCAATGCACCCATGAGTGATTGGAATCTGCCCTATATGCATAAAGATCTATCAATTTTAACGAACAACATTTTATTTGACTTCCATATTTGAATAAAATTTATCATTTGAGAAAATACAAAGATTTTGTTTAAATAGATACTGTAGATCTACCTTATTTCATGCTTACAATATTTCTTTTTCTTACCATATCTTTTTAAACGCTAATCTATCGATTTTAATAACAAAAAGTAAAAAACCCACTACTTCCGGTGCTTTCCACCAAATGTGAATTTGCTACAAGACCCCTCACTCAGCCAGATCTTTACCCAACAACCAATTAAAGTTCAAACAGCTTCAATTTGGCGCAGAGCCTGGCTTTAATGGAAGCATCATCTTAATCATGATTGTATGAGAAAAAAAACAAAATTAAAACTCTTGATTTTCTCATTTATAGAAATAATTACTCATCATAATCTTGTAACAAATTCAACAAATGTAAAAAAGGGAATTAGTGATGTTCAAAAAATAATAATAATGAATTAAAAATTATTGTCTATTGTATGATATGTAAAAATGGATATAAATGATATTTTTTTTAAAAACAAATAGTTATTAATAAATACCAAATAGCTATATCAATAGTATTAAGGAAGGCTCACACAAGTGAACTATGAGAGGCTCGTATAGCAGGTGAACTATATGCCTCCCGTAGGATTCCATTCCAAGATTCTTGATTTTAAAATCAAATATTTGAGATCATCTTATTCAACACGCTTTAGTAAAATGATATTTTGTTTGTTTGCTCCAAATGGTAGTTCGTAACGTATGATTCATTTGTTGTTAATTTTATATCTGAATTAAATATCATTTATTGATTAAAAATATATTCTATATTTCATACCAACACAATCAATCCTAGTTTCATTTTTGCATTTTTACTATCTCATACAATAATGAATAAATAAATTATACTTAAAAATAAATAATTTTTACTATCTCATACAATAATGAATAAATAAATTATACTTCATATTTATTTTAAAAAATAATATAATAAGATGTTTAAAAAGTAATTTAATAAATGAAAATAAATGATTTAATAATTAGCAATCAATGTTACAGATTGATTTAATATATTTTTTTAAAGAAAAAGTAACCGTCAAAAAAATATGAAACAGAAATAATCTTTTAAAAAATGTAGAAAAACTTCTCCCCGGACGTTTACTACTCTGTCTGGTGTCTGTAGATAATCCCGATCTGGTCTGCCACCGTATATGATGGAGTTGTCTATGTATCTGCCGCCTTCGGCCACCGCCGGAGTTGAGCATCCACCACCTAATCTTACTCCACCTTCTAGTAACCCTATCTTCGATGCTGCTGCTTCGGCCGCCGCACTCCACACTCATCCACCTTACGAAGAGGTAACAGGCCTGAGTTTCGTTTGCTGATTTTCTTTTTCTTTTTCCATCTGGTTCAAATATAAAAAGTATAGCTAAGGCAGAAGATTCTGATGCAGATGATAATCACAGCAATTGAAGCTCTGAAGGAAAAGAATGGGTCGAGCAGGCAGGCTATAGCTAAGTATATCCAACACGCATATACCAATCTGCCGCCCGCCCACCCAGCCATGCTGACTCACCATTTGAAGCGGATGAAGAAGGCTGGTCAACTTGTTATGATTAAGTATTCTTACATGCTTGCTGGATCTGAATTCAGTTCCTTTCCATACACTGCCGCTCCACCTGTTGCTCCAGCTGCAGTTCCTCCGCAGTTCACCTTGACGACATCGGTACCTGTTGCTGAACCTGAGACTAACGGTAACATGTTTGGTCAAGCCCCGGACTTGAACGGGCCAGGACAGGAAATGGCTGTTGTGGTGAAAAGGGGTCGAGGTAGACCCCCTAAATTGAGGTTGAATACTGATGGAAATGTGACTGTCAAAAAAACTGTAGTGAGACCGAGAAAGCCTGTGAATCAGACCATGCCCCTGCCTAAACGTAGAGGCAGACCCAGGAAGGATGCTGGAATAGCAGTTTCTTCCATGCCCTCACCATGGCCTGGCAGGCGGCCCAATGTTGGAGGTGCAGGTAGGAAGCACATGAAGTTTCCTAGGATACCGGTTGGTGGGCAAAAGGTTTGTATTTCTGGGTAACTCACTTCCATCTGGTATTTATCTAATTGCTTTTTAAGATTTTGTAGTGTTTGTTTTTTTAAGGGATTGAGCGCTATGGCTTCATTACTAAAAGTTTTCCGTGTAGGTAACATTAAGTAACTCTATAATCTGGAAGTGGATCATCCAATTTCCAAGTTAAATTACCATTCTAAGATTTACTTTCATCAAGATTACAAGAAACAAAATGGCTTGAATTTATTGTCTATTTTATTTTTTTAGAACCAATAGCCACTTTCTTATTTCATAGAATTGCAAAATTTCGACATAGAATTGCAAAATTTTGACAACTCTTCCCCCAAATTAATTGTTTGCATTACGTACTTGTTAGTTTGATGAACAAATGTTTTAATCAATTTTGTAGAATTGAGTCTGGAATCACAAAAGAATTTTTTGCATGGTCTGTCTACTTAAGTTTATTTTTAATTTTTGGATGTATGCTATGTGTCTGTGTAGGGATTGCAATGGGTAGGATAGGGCTGGGATCTATCTATATTTAGATCTGACTCATATTTTAGGATAAGATTCAAATCCTGTCCAAATCCATTTGATCGAAAGACTGAAAATCCATATCCAAATCTGTTGATCTACTAAATCCGCTGGATAAAAAATGGGTCTTACAAATTTTACATCTATGATATTTCCACTAATGAAGTTATATTTCTTTTATTGGACGTGATATTACAAAAATGTGCTAGTATTTGTGAACTGATAATCAAAAAGTTTAAAGGAGTTAATTGTTTCTCTTTGATTAACAACTAAGTCAACTAATCTGTAGTGGTAACTTAAAATATAAAGTGCATGATCCTTCATCAGAGCAGGCTCCAAATGCATTTTAGGTCTCCAGACTTTCAGGAGTCCAATGAGATGAAGAATATTACTATCTTGAATGAGTAGAAAAATGAGGATAAAGAGATGAAATGAAAAGTAGTTTTTGTAAATAAGCTTACACTAATTTGAATTAAGTATGAAATACAATTTTATATAATTTGTGAATGTATTTATAAATTATGTGAAATAAAATAATTGAGTTGGATTCTAATTATCTGGGCTGGGTCGGAGACCCAGTGCCAACATTCTGTGTCATGTCCCCTCTTGAGCTAGATCATGTGCTATTAGTTTTCACGAGACAGATCAATAGGTAAATCTTTATCGAACATTTTGAATACATAGAAGTTAAGTGAAGAATTAAATAAGTATGATGGCCGCATAAAAAGACATCAAATCTCATTCTATTGTTAACAAAGTGTATTGTAGCGCTAATTTGTAGAATCTTCTCATTTGTATTGCATTACAAATTGGCATGGGGCACGGCTATAAAAGATTAGTTACCCAAAGACACACCTAATCAGGTAGAATAGTTCAACTACTAGCGACTAAGAACTCCTCAGAAGAGAGCCAACAAAACATTTCTAGCTTTCATTGAATGATGCATGACTGCTTCCTGTGCTTTCATATTGAGTTATAACAATATCTCAACTAACTAGACGTGACAATCCTTGGGCAAACCTGGTTTGTGAGATCCCCACAAAATTTGGTGATGCTCTCCGTGCTCCTTCAATTGCATAGTTGTTGTAGGCTCTCAGCTCATTTCTTTGACATGTGTGCCTTTCAAATTGATCAAATACTTTTTCTAGAATATCTTTAACAACCGTCTATGAAATGACGAATTCAATCTTTTCTGATCCTCTTTCTTCAAGTTTGATGTCTTGATCTTTCTGGAGCTTTTTGATGAATCTTCAGAACCCTTATGAGAGGGCTTTAAACATCTAACATGAAATGCTGAGTGAATCTCCATACATTCTTGAAGTTGCACCTTGTAGCAGGCACTTTGATCTGGCAATGACGAGTTTGTCTCTATTTCCGAGAAATCTTAAATTCTCTTAGTGCATTTGACCAACACCAATTTTCAGCTTACTTAAATGGCTTTCTCTTTTCATCTGCCCAATTTTTTATTTTTAAAAAGTATTATTCATAGTAGTCTTTGTAGCATCATTACTTATCTTTCATTCCGCCAATAACTTGAAGACTCCTGGGTACTCTCTTATTGCCCCAAACAGTGTGCAACAACAAGGTTGCAAACCATTACCATTTCAAGGGTTTCTTGTTTGAGGTGGAATTTCTATAAAAGATTTAAGGAAGATTGCATTATCAAGCAAATTGATTTTTTTGTTGATTTGTTTTTACAAAATGCCATGGTTATTTCTCTAACTTGTCATTAAAATGTTAGTCTGACCATATGTTTGAGGACGAGAGTTCGTTGACATTTTCAATTGCAAGTCCATCAATTTGAACAACTCGGTCCGAAAATACCTTGTCAAATTTACAATTCCACCACTCATGATACTTACGTCAAGTAGGCTTTTGGGGAGAAATCAATGAGGCATTTTGCGAAATGCGTTAGTAACACACCTTTGGTAATCTAGTAATGATATTTTGGGCACAGTTTTTTCTACAATCTAGTTGGAGTGATAAAAGTTCTAAGAGGCTTGGGGAGGGGAGTCTACTCCTTTCCATTTTGGCATGTCAAATAAGCTCTATAACATGCAATATTTTTTCATGCTTGGTCGAAAATACGTTTAGAGAGTGATACTTCACATTCACGCGTTAACGTGCTAGTGGGTGATTCACATCCTCCTCTGCACGAGTCGTCCTCTGTTTATATCACTAGATAATAAATCAAGTACAAAAAGTTATGACACATCGAGAATCTCGTACTTGGACTTATGTAGCTGTTACTACACAAGCTTCCCTCATCTAAATATTCTTTCTGAGACAACTAATGAAATCCTACAGATCATAACTCAAACCAAGACAGTGTTTTGTGCTAACATATTTCAGCTCATAAATAAAAAGACAAATCTAAGTGAGCACATAAAAAATCTCTAGAGATATGATCTCACTTCAGCTCCTCCACCTCTTGGTTGTTACTCTTTCTTTTAAGTTGTAGCATCATCCTTACAGAGTTTCAAATCCTATTTCATTATTAACAAATTTTTTTCTAATTAGGATATTTTTTTTAAATTCCAGTATTCTCATGTGAAACATAAAAACTGCACATCAAACTTTAATGTCAATTGCAATACTCTTTTGATAACCAATGTGCAACAAATGTCCCAAATCAACTAGAATTTGAGAAATTTTAAGCATGAAAATCATGAACTAACATTCTCGCAAATATTTTTGTGTATCTGAAAGACTTTTATTATAGACGAGTATAATCCACATTATTGGAAAGAATCGGCCTCTTAAAGATTCCCCACAAGGACAGATGGATCGACCATTTTTTTATTATTACATACATTGTTATCTACCAAGACTTTCCTCTATCTGTCACATAAATCGTAGCTATTGTTATTTTCAATCAGTTGACTTAATTATTTGTCATTCGAAATTATTGCTATATATGTAAAAAGAATTATGGAGTACTTTAAGATTTTGGTCTCCTCCATCAAGTCAAGGTTATGGAACTCACACCTTTATCAATTCACAAGTTGTCAGAGGATTATTCACTACTCGAGTTGATAAGCTCACCTCAAGCATCAACTTATTCAATTAATCATCCAACAAAGTAAAATCACTATCCTTTTGTTTTCATTTAATGGTTCACGTTGCCATTAAGCTCCTTATCTGCATCTTAGGACTCACTTCGGGCCTCCAAGATTGAGTCAGTTTCTATTGCAATGTTGCTCTTTTACATATTTTGATAAGTTCATGGCATTGAGTACCTTTTGCATTTTGAACTTCCTCAAACTCTTCTAGTTTCCCCCACAATCAAAGTCATGCAAATCAGCAGTTTTTGATCCTTCAATTCTCGAGGTGTACACGTGAAAGCGACTCTTGATTCTTGGAAATATCCACTTGTTCTTCCATTAGGTTATCACCAAGTCTTTGATTCTATTTTATTTCATTGTTCAACATTTCAATGACACTTTGGCAATTGCTCGAGTGTGGTGCATTTGTAGTTGAGGTTCATAGTCTGATATTTACCCTCGCTTAATTTCATAGTTCAACGCCATCAGTCTTGCATTAATCCTCTCGTAACAATCTGTTGGACCAGCCTGTTCGGAACATTTTGTCTCGGAAATAATTAGCTAGTAAGCTTTATCACGCATCTCCAGAACCTTTTAGTCAACACGTGGATTAATTAAGCACGATAATTGTATAATGAGAACAAGTCTGACTATCACGTAAAAAGTGCACTTTACGATTACAATTTGTTGAAAATTTGATGTTTATTGATGTTGTGCTAGCCTGTGAAAGATACCTTTTTTTCTGTAAAGGATTAGTTAAACGTTTTATTTCTCAAAGGAAACTAATTGACTCTGCTTGTAGACTTAATTTGAGATTTATTGCAAAGATTTAGCTAAATTGAGACACAGTAACAAAACAAGCGATTATTGGCATGATAATGCGCTGGATAAGTTTAATTTATGGCATGTACCGTCCTGATGAACTGTTCATTAATTATTGATGATACAATTAACAGCATCACTCCTCATTATATCTCGGTCACAGCTGTGTTTTCCTTTATTTGATTATCTTTTGTCAATTTAATGAAGTTCAAGTTTGGATTTGATTTTATCCATGTTTGGCAACGGTGGCACTGCGAAGACCAATAGAGAGTCTGCACTTGGCCCTGCTGAGCCGAAATGGATGGTGGATTATGTCCATGTTAGAGTCAAGCTCCAACGCATTGTGAGTTTACTTTTCACTCTTTTCTTTTCTTTGAACTGAATGTTACTTGAAACTGTTATATGTTTGTTTTAGCACATTTGTCACTCAGTGCCTTACTGCTTAAAATCACATGTGAAATGTTAACCTTGACAATGATGTATCTATGATCTCTTATTGTCGAAAGCAAGCTGAATTACACGTAACATTCTTTCTTTCTGGGCCTACACAAGTAATATTTGACAAAAACTGTACTCACCCTGTAGCAAACAAGAATGCAGCAAGCTATTGGAGATCTGAAGGCTCACTTGTCAAATGAAAGCTTGAGTGACTTGAGAGTGGCCGCAGCCTTACAAGAGTTGGATGTATTGTCAACAGTGGACGTTATGTCAGCAACATTAGCGGCTGACGGAGATCAGGAGCCGCCGCAAGCTGCTGAACAGATCCATGCTGACAGTCAAGTGCCACCTCAACCGGCAGACCTGAATCAACAACACCACTATAACCATGAAGATGATGAGCATGTTCTTTGAGATTAGTCAAATAACTGGGTGTAAAAAGATGAGAAGGCTGCCCAGTCGGACGAGCTCCTGCTGATTGTATTCCAAGTGTTTCCAAATCCAGTCTGCACATGTCTTAAGATCCCTCGAGTCCCGTGACCGCTGCGGTTATCGTACTGCTGCGGTGTCGGTACTTGTTGTGGCTGTGCATTTCTTCCCCACACTTCTTCTAACTTAAATATCAAATGTTGTTGTTTGCATTGCCTGCCGAGTTCTGGTTCTCATGTGTAAGCAAAAATGTGTAATGGTTTGTAAACAATAGATTATTTTAAATGTATCAGTCCCTTCCAAATCAATGGGCTTTTTTTAGTTGGCTTTTGAGAGATATATAGCACAAATTACTATTATTTTTGCATAATTATAATACTCTGTATCCAATGGTACTCATTCTCCATATTCAAAATTATAATGTTCCCTCTATCTTCTTTTATTTATCACTTAATTAAATTTTTTATTTATTTTTATTTGTCATTTAATACTTTTCAATACGTATTTACTATGTAAATCTATCTTAAAAAGTTAAACATCACTCCCCACACTTGCGAGGATCTTGTCCGGCCAAAATTCGCTTTGATAGCGTGTATATTAGTCGGATCCACACTCAAAACCAATTTGGAATGAGTGGGAGAGCCAACTATATATGAGGATCAATCTTGAGCTTCTAATGGGCGATGTGGGATAATATCACTATGTTCAACAATTTCATTATAATAATTAATAAAAAATAATTATACACCAGTAATAATCCATTAATTTTATCTTCTACATAAAATTTTAAGAATATACATTAAATCACCACCTATTAAATTCGTCCAACCACTAACATTAAATATCATTTTAATGTATTCAATTTAACTTTAAATAACGTGTATATGAGGACGGAGGAAGTATATATATTAAATATCCCATGTGTTAGAAAACTATTAATGTTATCATGTAAAATCGCTAAATTGAGATGAAAATAACACTCATGAATGCAACTAGCAAGTTAAATGCTAATACTAATTACGTAGATAATAAGAAAAACTAATAAAGCATAAAAGGGTGTATTCACAACTGTGCTCTTGCAGGAGTATGTACCCAGTCTTGCTATCTTACAGTTTCTGCCTTTTTAGGCTCGTTTTCGTATTTAAGCAAATTACAATGCGATCCAAATATTTTAGATTAATTTCTTACTAAAACTTGTCATTTATATGATATTATTATAAATCATTTATATATGAGTCTGATGTTTTTCTTTTGTTCTAATCTTTGTGGCAGTAAAATCTGATTTTGGTTAATTATTTTATATTATTTTAACATTAAAATTTTAAATCAAAAAACAAATGCTCCAAGGAGATGATTTGGGGGAGCTTCGGGTTCACCAAACTTTTATCAAATATGTGAACATCTTTAATTAGAGGAGCATCAATCGGTTAATAAAGCCTAATTGATGTTCGGTTAACAGAACCACATTAACAGAATTATAAAAGTTTCGATTGATAATCGAATCTAATTATAAGGTTAACAAATAATTCGGTTAATTTGCTTATCGGTTAAATATCTAATTAACTGAAATTTACGAGCTAACCGAACAAAATAAATATATTTTATAAAATCAATATATTTATATATAAAATTTTTGTTTTTTATTTAATAAATTATTTTCAATCAATTTGGTTAACCGAACCCAAAAATTTCTCTTTCATTAACCGAACCAAATCAACCAATTTTTTTTACTGAATTAACCGATTCACCAAATTAACCAACTGAATTAATTCGATTAAACTATATTAGTTCGGTTAATTCGTTTTCATCTAACAGTACTTTCCCCTATCTTTAACAAAGCCTTAACAGACCTTTTATTGGTCAAAAATTTATTTCTTCCATTTTAAAGAGGGCATCAACTGATTTGGTTAAATCATTATCAACAAACGTATCCTTACTGATTTGGTGAGCGTCGCAATGCCTACAGCCGCCACCTACTCATTTTCACTTTTGCTGCTCCTCAAATCACATAAAACGATTTTTAAACTTTTAAATATCATTAACTTAAAATCAAATCCTATAACTCACGGTTGAATTCATCGATATGTGGTGGATAATTGGACATATCTGCGCAAAACATCTTGTAGATGATGACTGTGTTCGAAAAGTAAGAAAGGTTTATGGTCTGCTCACTTCAAAACAATGTTATTTTACAATTGCGATCATGACTCGTATTGAAAAGTCGATATGAATAAAAAAAATAAAAATACCTAGTAAATATGACAAAAAGATTATACAAAAATGAAATTAATATTAGAGTTAAAAAACTAAATATCTTGAAAATATGTATTTATCCACTAGTTTGTACCATATAATCATTAAATATGTATATTTATTCAAACCAAAATGGAGCTACAATCATTAACTGTACCCTACACTTATAGCTCCCCTAGTCAACTCTATACAGTTGTATAAATATGACCTCAATTAAAGATCATCAATCAAACACATTAAGAAGTGAAGAATCATAGAGAACTTATTTCTCTACACATTTAAATTATATTTAGTTGTTGTGTAGTTTTCATCTTATAGTGAGTTTCAATCTTCATCATGGCTTACCTTGTAGCCATGAGTAGTCAACTTGGGTTCTAGGATCGATTGGACCCTATCTACTTTGTATACACTCTTTGATTCAATAAGTTCATTTCTATTTCATAGTCATGTTTCTTGTTGTCACCCTTATTATACCACATATTTACTTATATGAGAGATGTGTGAGAAATCATAACCGTGAGTTTTGCCTTAATAATTAGACATAAATGAGATATGCACGGTACGAGCTCCAGTTTAGTGGTAAAATTTAACTGTCGCTTAAGGTATTGTATGATAGAGAGGGTATGAGGAAAATGTGGCGTTGTGGTATTCTCCAAAGATTCTGCCATTGTTAGTGGAAAATAAAAAAAGATCACAAGAATATATTTTATGTACTACTCGAATGTGGTTCTCTCAAATTTCTCACTCTCAATTTGTTCAATCAAACTCTTTTAAATTTTTACTAAGTTTTGTTGATGGTGATGTCAACCAACAATTCTAAAAAAGCATCTGATGTATTGATGTCTCGTAGTAGTGGAGTTATAGGTAGGTAGGCTAAAAATAAAGATAAAGAAAAGTTAGAACCACGGTAGAAGAAAGCAAATTTAATAACGCTTAACAATGTACTATGCTGGGTTTAGGCTAGAACTTGCTAGAGACACGAGCCTAAACGCAAATGTAGTCAAAGAATGGAAAAAAACTATCTATCAAAAATAATTGCAGCAACTAAGCCTTTTATACTTTTTTTTTTGCACCGAGCTCCGAATTTTTTTCACTAATTTAAAAAAATTATTTTTAAAGAGGTTCAAAAATGATTTTGATATAATGAACCGTGAAACCAACAATGATTCACTATAACAAGTTAAAATGTGTAACTTAAAAAATACATAAATATGTCAGCAGATCAAAACTCTAAACGACAAGAAATTAAGATAAACAATTTGACACAACGATGTGACATAAAATTTAACAGGCTCAAATCAAGTAGAATTAATAAAATATTTCAAAGTGTGTCTAGGTGTAAAAAAAATTTTTTTGGTTTTTTGGATTGTAGGTAAAAAGAAAATTTTGAGAGGAAAAAATAAAATCTCTAACTAAGATAGCTGGTATTCAGGAATGAGTTTTTTTTATTTTTTTCAAATTAGGTGTGAGGAAAACAAAGAACAAAAATTGTATAAATCTCTCACCAAAAAATATGGTACCTCTGATATCAACTAATAGGTTGTGTGGTTGCGATCTTTCGATAAAAAAATGTTTTGATTTGGAGGTAAAATAGACATTGACAATCTGATTACAACTATTCAGAACATTCCACCTCAGCATTCGTTACACAAGCTCTAAAAGCGTGATTGATCTTGCAAAAACATGATCAATCAAACCATAAAAGTCCTTGTGCTTGGTAGAAGTTGAAGAACAAGTGACAAGGCAATAACTTACACTATGTTAGGTGATTATACTTAGGATACTTTAGTCATTTTTAAATGATTATGGGTAACTTATAGTTGATTTTATTTATTATAGGTTAAACATGAAAATATGCAAATTTGGTCAAAATTGGATAAAAGTTAAGTGCAATGGCTTATTGGTCAAAAGAAGGAACTTTTGCGAAAAAGTGCAAATTCTGGAAGTTTGGCACATCCCAGATCATTTCCAACGGCTTGTGTTAAAAAAAGAAGTACAACGTCAAGCATGACCTCGGTCATTTCTTTGTAAAAAATATGACATCACGCCGACTTGAAGGAATTGTTCAGCACGGCCTAGATCATGCAGCCACTCGTGTTCAGAAAGTAAGGACAAGAGAACGACCCCTCTTGTGCATGAGCACAATACAAGTCATGCCAATGTAAGAATCACGACAGCTAGACCAAAAGACTTTACTCAATACGCCCAAATCATGTTGTGGGTTGTGCTGACACGTATTGACCGCTGAAAGGACATATTTTTCAAATTTTATGCTTCTGAGACCTCTTTTGGCAATAACAATCTTCCAAAATTTACCAAATATAATTAGAAAAATACAAAATGACAATTTAGTTATAAATACAAAATGTAGGATTTATTCTTCACATCTTCGCACACATAAGATCCAGATAGAGATTCTACCATTAAGAGTCAAATCATCATGAGACTAAGCTTCTTTCTACCAACCTAGTTTTACTTTCATAATTATGATGATTGTATTGCTATTAAGAGTAGTGAGTAGTCATCTCTATTCTAGGATCCTACAGATCTTGGCTCTTTTTTGTACACTCATTATGTTACTCAATTAGAAGTATTATTCATTCATATTTGTCATGCCTCTTTGAATTACATATGTGCATGTGAAGTGTATGATTGATTGTCTTATTGATCTTACACCTCATTATCTTAAAAATTGTCATGCATAGTAATTCAGAGTTTGAATATGCATACTACAAGAATTTCATTTAAAATTTAATTTATTACCCTCTAGGCTAGAATACTCCAATCCACAAAGACTAGAATCAGGATGAGTTTGATATTTTATTTAATTGTAGTCTGTGATCCAAGTTAATCGAAGAGTAGAATCGGAAGCTTGCCTAAAGATATTGAGTAGTTTATTTATCTTGTTGCATGTTTGAGAGATATTAGTATATCGTCCTTTGACAAGTGTTTATAAGCTAGGAAGATTAAGATTAGGAGACAAAATTGATTGTAGTCAATTATTTGCTGCATAAGAACACCATAAGTTAGACTTATAAATAAATTGTTGAGTCACATATCATATTATTGAAATTATATGATATAATGGTAATAAATATTTTTACTTCAAGGATAATATGAGAATTTGCATTGCAATTCAGGTGAAGTATAAATTCTTATATTTTCATAAATGGAACACAAACCCATTTCACATTTTTTATCGTAGCGACTTTCAATTAATTATGAATCAATCATGTAGGATAAAATACATAGTAGCTAGTTATAGTGCCTATCACAAGCCTCGTTTACTCTCTTGAGTATGAATCGGTCCTACTAAAATTATATGACTGGAGCTGACCCCTAACACAAACATTGAGTAACATAAAAGGTCAAGACTACACGTGTCAACATTTAAGAACAAGATTAAATAGAAATAGTAATCGGACAGTCTAACCGACATGCACGAATGTCAGAAAAGAAGTAAAGTCAAACTTTAGTCTAAATAAAATCCAAATGTAGAAAACAATACAACTACCTAATTATAATCTAAATAAGCTATGCTTTCTCCTAAAATAAATAGATGTTTGAATCCTAATTTGACTCGTACAAGAAAGTCCAAGCCCAAATCCTAATCTGACTCGTACTAGAAAAGTAATGAAATTTGTGGCACTAGTTCTAGATAGCTGAAATGGGTTTTAAAATAAGACATGATTCCTAAAAAAGTAGCATTGGAGATGTTTTCAACCACTACTTATGTGCCTTCTCCAAACTTTCAGAATTGATGGTTACGAGTGCCTGAAATTTGATTCAGTCTGTAGGTCCGAATCTGATTAATTTGTATGGACAGAACTAGATTTATACGCGGGTAGCCTTTTTGAATTTTTTTTCTAAGTTTCTAAAGACAACAAAAGCATCAATAATTTTATAGCATCCAATCCATATAAACATCTGTATGAACCCTAAGAAATGAATTTACCTTATGATTTAATTAAGAGGCACAAGCTTGCGTAATTGGTCCGTGAACAAGAGTAATCCGACTTTTTCATATGTGTATCAAACAGGGACAACTACATCTCATACGTGATGTCCTTATCAATTTCCAAACACTAGCTACAATAAAACTGTATTTATAAGTGCATTATAATATATAATTCCTAAAACATTTATCAACTATTTAACACAAGTAAAACCTAGAAATGTTGGTTGGCAGTAAATTTTTTGGGTGGACGTTGATCAATTTGATGCAATGCAGAATTTTTATAGTCTAATGGTTGTTTTAAAATGAATTGGAAATGTTCAATAAAAAGAATTTCACTAATGGCAGAGACAACAAAAAGTAAGTGATCGAGGTCATAAAATATAATGTGAACTTTGATTTGGATCTGGTATAACATATTGATCAAACTTAAAAGAGTGAATTTGCACTTTATAATTTCAAAGGTGTCTAAATGTTCAATTTTAAAATAATTATACATTTACTAATCTAACATTTGTATTGATCTGAAGTTCCAATGGGTGTGGCTCCGCCACTAATTTCACATAATTTCAGTATCTATGGGCACGTTACATATAATTAGACTTCATTATAATAGATTTTTGGGTTCAAGTAATTTGGGTTGATTCATAATCCAACCCAAATAAACTAATTTGAGTTGAGTTAGTATAATTTAATTGGATTTTAGTTGAAAATTTTGAATCGGATTAATTTTTGTGTAAAGTAGAATGAATTTGAGCTGACCCTAAAAAGCTTATTTTTATTTTTAATTTATAAAATTTATTTATTATAAGAGTAGATGTTTTGATTCAAATTCAACCCAATCGAATATATGTTATTTTGAATTAACGTTGCGTAAAATTATTAAAAGAAATACGGATGAAATACAATAAGTCAATAACCAAATTTACACCTTTACATGTCGTAGACGTGATACAAGCAGGCTGCGTCAACCCATGTAATGAATGGCCGTGGTGCGCCTATGAACCACTGCTCCAATGACCAACATGTCTCCATGTATAATAATAAGAGAAAAAATTTAAAAGAGTCTATCATCGCTTTTCAAAACTAATATTATTATAAGATTTAGATTTGTATGTGAAAATTACGTCGTTTCGTTATCAAAAGATATCGTTTTCTTTATGTGTTCAAAATGATATAGTTTATTTTGATAATCAAACAACGTAATTTTCGCACACAAATCAAAGTCTAACAATAATATTAGTTTAGAAATGTGATGATAAATTTTATTTTAGAAAATCAATCCAACTTTTTTATTCATTGCATTTTTTTTGGAAATCATGATAGTTCTGACCGCAATTAAGTAAGTGATGATAGTTCAATGCCCTTTTAGATTTTATCCCTAATAATAAATATCTAATTCATAATGATTATTAATTCAATAAGTTTTATATTTTATATTTCGTAATGTATGCAGATAAAAGATTATTCTTCATTCCTTGTTTTCGTCTATTTAAATTTTATAAAATTTTATTTTTATTTTAAAAAAAAACAATTTCCGAATTCGTGGCACTTAACGTCACATATGAAGTGAACATGGGATGGGTATTTTGCCAGTACAACGTAGACAGAGAGGCATGTTTAATACTAAATGAACCGATTTGTAATTGACGAATTGGAACTGTAAATATAAAAAGAAGGAAAAGTGAATGTGTTGGTAGTTATCAATTCCCATTTCGCATTGCGATCCATCAGTCGTTGTCTGATCCGAAATGGCGGAGCTGGGTGAGACCTTCGCTTGCGTACCCTCCACCGAGCGAGGCCGCGGGATCCTCATCTCCGGAGACCCCAAATCCAACAAGATCCTCTACTGCAACGGCAGATCAGTCATCATCCTCAGCCTCGATAACCCCCTCGACGTCGCTATCTACGGCGAGCACGCTTACCAGGCCACCGTCGCCAGGTTTTCCCCCAACTCCGAGTGGATCGCTTCCGCCGACGTCTCCGGCACCGTCAGGATCTGGGGCACCCGGAATGATTTTGTCCTCAAGAAGGAGTTTCGGGTTCTCTCCGGCAGGATCGATGATCTCCAGTGGTCCCCTGATGGAATGAGGATCGTTGCCTCTGGTGACGGAAAGGGCAAGTCTTTTGTGCGCGCTTTCATGTCAGTGCTCTCTCCCTCATCCTATCACTTTCTTAATACGCCTCATCTCCACACACTGCAACTCTCACACTCCTTTGTGCTTCTCCCATGGTTTTCATATACACATTTCTGCCCATTATGTTAAGTAAACTCTTTGTAATTATATTAAACAATGTGGATTTAGATGATTTTCGTATAACCACAAATATAAAAGGTAGCAACTATACTTTTCGCTATTGAGGGTTTTCCGTTACGATTTCAGTGACTAATGTAATGCATTCTTACTGTGATATATAAAACTTATTTTAATTACGATAGTCGCTGTCACAATAGCATCCTAATTGTTTTGATGTATATCTCCATTTCAGGTGGGATTCAGGAACCAACGTGGGGGAATTCGATGGTCATTCTAAGCGCGTTCTTAGCTGTGCTTTTAAGCCAACAAGGCCATTTCGAATTGCTACTTGTGCTGAGGACTTTCTTGTAAACTTTTATGAAGGGCCGCCATTTAAGTTCAAGCTGTCTCACAGGTTTGTGCAACTTGAAACTAGCCTCTACTGATGCAAATAGATTTGTTTCAAGTATACGCCTTTTGATACCTACGACTTCAGTCAGGATTAAATTGGACTCGTACATTGGACATGCGACCCCACTGGTTTAGGTTCTAACAATGTGGTGGCTATTCCACCTTAAGCCCGCATTTCGTGGCCGTTTTAAATTGAGGGTAGTGTTAATCTGGGTATAATTTGTACCGGGATTGTGTAATGGTATTATATGTACCTGTAAAACAATTTGGTTCATCACAAGAATAGAGACTTATTTTACCCCAAACGTCTTTCAAAATATACAGCTGGGTTCAGTCAATTTTTTAGATTAGGGATATGGTGGTTTCCTGTCAATAAAGATTTGATCCTTGTTGGGATTAATAATATCACCTAAATTACAGGAGCTAATTATCCGAATATTAAAAATGATCCTGATTATCTGTATTATTAATAATTTCTCTTATCTCCAACCAAAAACATGGGCTAAGTGACATATTAGTGTTGTACATTTAGACTGTGTCATTGTCCAGCAACTTCAGGCAAACATCTGTTCTGATCAATAAACTTTAAATTTTTCACTGAAAAAGATCAATGAAGGTTGGTGATATTTTATTTTCCACAAATCAAGTAAATTACTCTTTTGTGATTGAATGTTTGTAGTTTGGGTTTACACCAATCTAAAAGCAATACAAGGAATTAAGAGTCAACTCAATAAGTCTATCAGGTGGTCAGTATCCACATGTGTGAAGTTTAATGAGCAATATAAGGATTGAAGAGATGATTGTACATATTCTGCCCAACTGGAGAGAATGGTGCTTTCATTTCATAGGCATGATCTTCAATCCTCAATTCCTCATCATAGGACGAGAGAACATATTTTCATTCTAGTCTTACATAGAAACCTATTCATAATACTACATGTAACTTCTCTGCAGGGATCACTCAAATTTCGTTAACTGCATACGTTTTTCACCTGATGGAACTAAACTCATTAGTGTGAGCTCTGATAAGAAAGGCATTCTATATGATGCCAAAACTGGAGAGAAGATTGGTGAGTTGTCGTCTGAAGATGGTCACAAAGGAAGCATATATGCTGTTAGCTGGAGTTCGGACAGTAAAAAGGTCCAAATGTTTATTACAACTATCATAATTATCATATTTTGGCCTATCTGTTCGATCAATTGTAGAGACTTGCTATTAATCTGACACATACTTGATGAAAGGATTTAAGTTAGCATAACTTGTTCCTGTTCTTACAATATATAATAACTAGTAAGGACAAAGCTGACTGAAATGTACGTTTTGTATGTGGTGGTCTATGTAATCTCTTTTGAAATTGATAAATTGAGGAATCTACTCAGGTATTGACTGTTTCTGCTGATAAAACTGCTAAAATATGGGATATTTCGGAGGATGGTAGTGGAACAGTGTCAAAAACATTAACCTCACCAGGTTCGGGTGGTGTAGAGGATATGCTAGTGGGATGTTTATGGCTAAATGATCACATTGTCACTGTTTCTCTTGGAGGAACGATCAGTGTGTTTTCAGCCATCGATATGGATAAAAGCCCAAGATTATTATCTGGACACATGAAGAATATTACTTCCCTATCTGTGCTCCAAAATGATCCGAAAATCATACTATCCGCCAGCTATGATGGGTTAATTGTTAAGTGGATTCAAGGTATTGGATATGCAGGAAAACTAGAAAGGAAAGAGAACTCTCAGATCAAATGTTTTGCTGCTCACGGGGATGAAATCTTGTCATCTGCATATGATAATAAGGTGGTTTTGGATTTTATTTCATTTCTCCATATATTTCATTTTAATTGGAGGAAGTATATTCATGTGATGGATTTGAACAGCAATTTGAATAATGTGACTTCCATTTTAGATGATAATTATCCCCTTTTCACTCGCTAGGTTCTTGCATTACTGATGCAAATATTTCTGCGTACTCTGCCTATCATCAGAGTCTGTAACATGGGAAATGCTAACTTACACAAGCATTCCTGGTAGTTCAAGAGTTGATTTGTAAACCAAACTGGCAAATCACAATCATCTGAAAGTTTAAATTTAAGCCCTTGCTTGCATATCTGCATACGTAAAACCACTATAGCAATAAAGTCGCAGGAAAATTTTCATTTTATTGTGTTTGCATCCTACTACAATTCAGAATTTGCATTTCTTTTTGTTTATTAGGTTTATCTTGTTGGTTATATAGGTTCAAAGGGTTCGTCTGGCTGTGGATCAATGTATAGACTCACATATTATAGACGTTGGTAGTCAGCCACAGGACTTAAGCCTTGCTCTTCATTGTCCTGAGCTTGCATTGGTTTCCACCGACTCGGGCGTTGTTCTGGTCCGTGGCACAAATATAGTTTCAAATGTTAACCTTGGGTTTCCAGTGACAGCCTCTACAATTGCACCAGATGGTAGTGAGGCCATCGTAGGTGGACAGGACGGAAAACTACATGTATATTCAATAATTGGTGATAATCTTACTGAAGAAGCAGTTCTTGAGAAGCATCGAGGTGCTATTACTGTTATTCGCTACTCTCCGGATTTATCTATGTTTGCTTCCGCTGATGTCAACAGAGAAGCTGTTGTCTGGGATACAGTCACTCGTGAGGTACATGCATTTTCTTTTTCATAATGGTATGCACTTAGGCAACATTATACAATTTTGCTCTTGCATTTCACGATTAATTTCATTGACACCGTGCTTCGTTATTTGCATCCAAATAATTAATTGGCATGGACATAATTATTTGCTTACTACTTTAGCCTGAATAACTGATTGAAAACTTGGCCTGGACCTCAGAGGACTTTGTATGGAGATCATCCACGTGATTTCCATGTGTATATATTTTTTTCTTTCCATCATTCTTTATTCAAGTATATGTAATATTTTGAATTTTGTTTCTTTACTACAGTTTGGAAGCTTCCATACTTTTCTTTTTACTTCTAGATATTTAGATCTATTACCGTTCTCATGATGTTTGGCTTCAACTGCTGTTCTTATAAATCACTATCTCAATACAGGTGAAGCTCAAGAACATGTTGTATCACACTGCACGCATCAACTGTGTGGCATGGTCTCCCGACAGTTGCATGGTTGCAACTGGATCACTTGATACATGCGTCATTGTCTATAAAGTTGATAAGCCAGCGTCTAGTCGGTTAACTATAAAAGGTGCTCACCTGGGCGGGGTGTACGGATTAGTCTATACTGATGATAGCAGTCTGGTCAGTTCTGGTGAGGATGCTTGTGTTCGGGTTTGGAAGGTGTCACTCAATAGCTTCTCATAATGTTGGGTCATTTGGAACATCACCGGCGTGAAAAATTTGCAGTCCTTATCAGAGAAAGTAAGGTTTGTTGAGGTTATTCCTGGTTATTGTGGATTCCAGTAAATATGAGCCATCTTTTTTCGTCTTTTTTATATGCGATCTGTTTGCATGATTTACAGAAAGATGTTTTGGACACGGACAAGGACTTGCATCCTTCCCTTCACCTATGGTGTGCATGTCTTTTCGCCTAAACTGATTTATGGCACTCTTATAGCCTGTAATAATTTTCTCTGCGATTTGGGAATCATATATATGCTTTTTGATATGTTGGTCAGGTGTAGTTCTTTCTTCAGTTTTGGATCTGTCATAGGCGGATTAGGTGGTGTTTTGTTTCTCTCATATGCTCTATTAAAAGATGGTCTCAAACTGTACTAAGTGTTCAGTAAATCAAATTTTTGTTTTGTTTATTTGTTTTTGCTACATATGATTATATGGAAAGTCTAAATGATTTGTTATCAATTTTTATATTTGAATCGGTTAGAGGCTCGATTCTTAAAATTCCCTATATATTTTATCCACTTTTTTGGCAAACTCACACAGTTGATTCTTTATTATTTGCTAGTTGGGTAGAAATTAGACTAACACACGAGCTTGATTAAGCTACCAAAAGTGGGTCAAATTAGTGGGAAAATATGATGTGGTGATTGGTTAGGGGGTATTGTAGGTAGAATTTTGCACTCTTCACAAACCACTTATATCATAATTATTGTCAGATTGAAAATTCATCATTACTACAAACCTCATCAATCAAAATCATTGCCTGTTTTGAAACCAACCATCCCTGAAACGCATCGCCCATAACTACTCTCTTCATTTTTTGACCGGTGCTTTGCTTTAGATTTGAATATCCATCCAGCAACCTACTCAGCCTTAAGTCCCATCTCTCACTTTAATTGACAACACCTTTATTAAAAAAATGACGAAAACCCCAGTGTCGGACCCAAAAGTGTGAGTTTTACAATTTCATACATAGTATTTTCCGAAGAACTAAGAATTTTTTGTGGGTTTCGTCTCTAAAATAGTACTTCGATATAAATTTTGGTTTCAATACATGATATGACAGTGATACTCCACTTGAGTTTTTCTTGTGTCTGAATTTTGTGGAATACTTCTATTTCATACCTTCGAATCACCTGCATTTGCATAGAATGAACTTTCATTGGATGAGAATGCTCATATCGGACCCAGAAGCATCTCGTACTTTGAAGAAACTAAGTCTAAAATTTGGTTGTTTGAACTTTGTGTCTTTTCATTGAAAAATAGCCAAAAATATGAAACTCTAACAATGCTTGAACTTTGATTCATTAAGTCTGGAAATTGGTCTTGGGTGATTCATTAAACATCTGGCTTTGGAGTGAAATGTGTTTGTGGTTTATATGCGTACGGTTTTCTATTAGGTGTAGGTTGAGGTATATGATGCATGTTATGATTGTAGTTTTATTACTAAGGTTTAAATAGGAGATATTGCGAAGAAGTTCATAATCAAAAGCAAGAACAACAAGAGTGGATTTGCATGAGGTATTAATATTATTTTCTGTATATAAATTTTGTGTCAACTTTGAGTTTTGAAGTTTATACTTTTAAATTAGAAATTCAAACTTGGAAGTTTGACCTTAGAACTTTGAAGATTGAACTTTGAGCATCAAATTTTGCACTATGAACTTCGAACTTTAAACTTTATATTTTGAACGTTAAATTTTGAGTTTTGATATACGAACTTGTAGTCTTTGAACTTTGTTTTTTAACATTGCCCTTTGGACTTTAAATTTTGATCATTGAAAATTTTGACTTTGGAAATTTTGAACATTGTACTCATGACTTTGAATATTGAATGTCGAGTTTCAAACTTTGTACTCTGCATTTTGATCTTTAGACTTTATACTTCAAACTTTAAACTTTAAACTTTTAAATTTTGAACTTCCAAAACTTTGAACCTTAAACTTTGCATTGCGAATTTTGAACTTTCGACTTCGGATATTGAACTTTGAACTTTTTACTTTGAACAGTAAACTTTCAGAAAGTTTTGAGCATTGTACTTGTAGCTTTGAAAATTAAGCATCGAGTTTCAAACTTTGAACTTTGTACTCTAGATTTTGGACTTTGAAGTTCAAACTCTAAACTTAGACTTTATATATTGAATTTTAATTTTGAAATTTGAACATTAAACCTTGAAATTTTAAACTTCCAAAACTTTGAACTTAGCACTGTGAATTTTGATTTTTCAACCTTTTTTTCTTTTTTTATTAAAAGACGCTTTATTAATATCATCGGTCGGAAAAGCTCCGAAATTGGCTCTTACACGCAATTCCGGCAACAAGAGACAAGCCTCCCATTACCTGTAAACAAAAGATAACAAGAAAGTAACTAGCAACTCGCTCGAAACGGGGGATGGAACCCGGCCTACTCCAGCAAGAAGCACAGACCTACAAAGCAACACCTAACATCTACAAAAACTGGAAAGCCATAATTCGTCTGCCTTCATCTTCAACTTCACTATTCTTAATACTTCTCTAGCATCCTTTCCTAAACCAGTAAGTATATCTTTTGCCAACGCAGTTGGAACCGAATTCAGCCCCCTGTGGATCTTCTTAATTTTTCCATGGAAAATACTATTCAATTTTCTTGCCATCTAATTTTTGTTTTCTATATGGAGTGTGACTAATTAGACAGCAAGATAAATGTGTGAAAAAGAGAATCCAGTTGTGCAAAAAGAAAGAGTGGTTGGTTGAAAAATTGTTAGCTAAGACATGAATTATAAAACTTGGTGGGCATATAAATATAGTCAAGCATCAGTAAAAATACTAAGCAGTACCTTTTCCTATTTTCTTCTCTAATATCTCCTCCTTCTCACTTGCAACCCTCTGAATCCTCCTATGCCAGCTTTATTTTCTATTGGCATCAAACTAGGTTGTGGATAGATTAGGTTTTGTTTTATTACTAGGCTCTATTAAGATGTGATCTCTTATTATAATAAGTGTACAATGAACCAATCTTTTATTTGTCTGCGTTGAATGATAAGTTGGAAAGTCTGATTCATTCGTTGTTATTTTAGTTTATGAATCATTAAATTGAATCAACTCATCTAAATAATTAAATTATCGTAAATATATTTTACGCATCCCACTTGTTCAATCAAATCACACTTTCAATTTTGTATTTTGTTTTTATTTTATTTTACGTTACACATGAATATAAATTATATTTAAAAATAAATTTATATTTCAATCACATTGTTTTATTTTTAAAATGCAAAAATGGTAAAAAAAAATTAAGATGTTTATAAAGGGGACATACAAATTACATTAAATCATTTAACAATTAGAAATCAAATGTGGTCTAACAATTGGTTATACCATTCAGATTCTCATACAATATTCAATATTCGATACTCAATTTTCAAGAACGACAGCAACATGAAATTAAAGAATTAATTAATAAATCATTTGAAATTATTATCCCTATAATTTGGCATGGATGTGTTTTTGGGTCGAAAGGCCCATCCGATTTTGAGCCCAAAAGGTGGGTGTTGTTTTCAAATTTTCATCTTACGCATCGTCTGTGGTTCAAATATATATACGAAACCCTTTTTCACCGGCTCCAGCCGCGCAACCCGGGTCGTTTTCTCTGGCGATGGCTGCCCATCTCACCACCGATGGCGGTGGAGATGAGAAGAAAGTAGGCCCAGAAGAGGAAGCATTCTCCGGTAGCGAAAATGATGATGAATTTGACCAAGACATGGAGTCTCTCAGGAGGGCCTGTATGTTGGCAGGAACCGACCTCGCCGATCTGAACCCTCCCGCTTTAACGCTGCCCCCGCATTCCGATTCCGACTCCGACATGGACGATTATGAGCTGGCGCGGAGGGTGTGTCAGAGGCTCGCTGTCACTGCTGATTTTGAACATAAACCTATGTCTATGAAGCCTCTGAGCGTAGTGCCGCCCGACGATTCCGATGACGGGGAGGACGATTTTGCAACGCTGCGAGCTGTTCAGAAGCGTTTTTCATCCTATGATCAGAGTCAGTCCTCCCTCTTCTTCTTCTTCTTCTGATTATTATTCTGTTTCTTTTCAGACGCACTTGGTAATCTTGTTGAATATTGCAGATTTAACTCTAAATCTGATTTAAGTTTCTGGGCTGATTTATTCTCATATGTAGACAAGTGTATGAATTTAGTTAATTATTTGAATAGCTCATCTACTAAAGTTTGCATTTAATAAGTTAGTCTAAGCATTCTGTAGAATTTCCCTGGCATGCACAAATTTTTTATCTGTGGTGTTATGTTCATTCTACTATTTGATTATTTATTTCGGCTGTTTACTCTCATGTGAAAACTTATATTCATTCTGGCATTTACTGGTGCAGAAACTGAAAGAAGCGGTATGGAGAACTGTATACAGAAATCTGAGCAGGTTCGTGCCTCTAGTTCACCCTTGGAGAAGGAAACTTCCGCTAATTTGTTTGTACCTAGAACTAATGCTTGCAAAGGGTTTCCAGATTCTGAAGACCTTTGTAACTCCATTCATTATCTGGAGTCATCCACTCCTAATATCGCTTGTCAGGATTCTGATTACTTAGAGAGGCATCAACCTGATATGCATGAACCCACGCTGCTTCCAGTCAAGGGTTCAGGTTTCCCTAGGCCCGCCCAGCTTCTTTTAGATTCTATCAAGAAGAACAGATTGTGCCAAAAGCTCATTCATAATAGGCTCATACAGATTGAAGCACGGATTGAGGAGAGCAAGAAGCTGAAAGATCGTGTTAAGATACTAAAGGACTTTCAGGTGTCGACCAGAAAAAGAGTTGGATTAGTTCTATCTCAAAAGAAGGATCATCGTGTACAGCTAATTTCAGCTCCTAAGGTTAGAACTATCTGCATTTGCTGTCACTACTCAAATATTTTTTTGAAAATGTTTTTGTCATTATTTTATATTTATTTATGAAAGGACAATTTCGACTGACAAGAAAAATATGTCACTGGTCTTATGTATATTTGTTTCACATGCAAGTGTCTATTTCCTTGTCGGGGCGTTCCTTCATCTCGTTATCGTTGACTAAGGGTATTCTCTTCTAAACTTAAGATGAACTGATTTTAGCTGATAGAGAGAGAATGTGAATTTAGCTCTGGTCAACTCAAAATTTTCGTAATACAAAACGGGCTGATCTGAACTTAACCGAACTGAAAATTGTCAACTACTTATCAACTCCAAATGCTCGCAAAGTTGATACTTATAACTTTGTTTGAAATTTGTCCTTTTTTTGTAGAGAGGTGAAAAGAAGGCGTCTGCTATGAAATTTGGACCTGAAGACAATAGAGATGTTGCCTTTTACAAGGATGCTATAACGAAATTTCCACTCGCTTTGCAGCGTCAAAGGTGGTCAAATGAAGAAAGAGATAACCTGAGGAAGGGTATTAAACAAGAGTTTCAGAAGGCTCTGCTTGAAAAGTCTGTGGATTTGATAAGGTATAATACGCTTGATTTTTCGTGCAGTTAAGTTGACGGCTTATGCTCATTCCTTAAATTTTCTTTCAAGAAAATATGAATTCGCTATAAGGCTTTCATACACAAAATACACATAATGAATGTTTCTTTTGATTCATTAACTAAGTAGAGATGATATACTGTTTTAAGTTGAATGCTTGCACCGTGACTGTAAAAATTCTTAGATATTCTTCGTAGTGAATTAGAACAGATTTTCTTTTTAAGCTCTTTCTGGCATTAGTCTTGTACCTTGACATTACATATAATCGTGCTGTTCCTAGCAGTTACTCAGAAGGATCTTATGGGATCTCCAGTGACATTGACAATGTGATGGCTTCGATCAAGGGTCTGGAAATCACTCCGGAAAACATCAGAGCATATCTTCCCAAGGTTAACTGGGATAACTTTGCTTCCATCTATCACCAAGGGCGTTCTGGTGCAGAATGTGAAGCAAGGTAATGGACCTATTTGCTTCATGCAAGATACCAGTTTGTACTATGCATATCCTCTGTTATTTAATATCCGATTTGCAGGTGGTTGAACTGGGAGGATCCTTTAAGAAATAATACCAGATGGACTAGAACTGAGGATAAGGAACTTCTGCTTATTGTCAAAGAAAAGGAAATGAGTAACTGGATTGACATTGCAGTATCACTGGGAACAAATAGAACACCCTTTCAGTGCTTGGCTCGGTTTCAAAGAAGTTTAAATGCTCAAATGGTTAAAAGGGAATGGGAAGAAGAAGAAGATGCTCGTCTTTGTGCGGCTGTAAGAGTTTTTGGTGAAAGTAATTGGCAGATGGTGGCCTCTGTATTAGATAAGAGGACGGGTACTCAATGTTCCAATAGGTCAGTTTCCTGATTTTAATTGATTTGATAAAGTGTTCTCAATTAAAGAGAGAGAGAGAGAGTGAAAAAGAACTTTGAACACAAACACGTACGTCCATGTACACCTCGGACTGAGCCAAGCTATGACCTGAATAAATTGGCTTGTATGCAATTCGTGACAAATTTAGCTGTCAGCTCATATACAATATATTTTTTTGGTTTGTGCTTTATACATAACTTATGTTGTCTCATTTGAACCACTAAGAGGAAATGATTACTCTAATAAAAACTGTGTTTCATGAGCTTACTACTTGTCAGTGAGATGGAACTGTGAAATCAGTCTTTTGGTAATTTCATCATTGTTCTCTCTGTCTAAGAGGGCCTTGATGTTGCTGTATCTCATTTTCATCTGTGATAATTTTTATAAAACCAAATTTCTCTTTTTGCAGTGCGGGCCTGCTTAAAATTTTCTTGGCAGTTGTTTTTAATACCTTAGTTGATATGACCTTATTATTTGTATGAATTCTTGCAGATGGAAGAAGTCACTCAATCCAGCAAGAGTAAGAGTAGGAAGATGGACAATTGATGAGGACAAACGCATGAAAGTATCAGTAAAACTCTTTGGGGCGAAGTGCTGGAGTAAAATAGCTCAGTTTGTGCCTGGACGGACTCAAGTGCAGTGCAGGGAAAGGTAATTTAGTGCCTACAGAAATTTCATGTGCTATTAACGATGTTACTGACATGGTTTTCTTTATCTCACAGATGGGTTAATTGCTTGGACCCTTCTTTAAATTGGGATCCGTGGACTGAAGATGAAGACTTGAAGTTGATGACCGCAATTACGGAATATAATTACTGCTGGTCAAAGGTTGCAGCATGCATTCCTCCACGGACTGACAATCAGTGCAGAAGGTACGATCACATACGTTAATAATCAGTCACCTTTTCATGCATCCTTCATTTTTGTTTTCTTTTTCTTTAGCTGTCTGACGCTCTTTTTTTCAGGAGATGGATGGTACTGTGTCCTGATGATGTCTATAGGCTTCAAGCAGCCAAGAAAATACAGCAGGTTGCTCTTATATCCAACTTTGTTGACAGGGAGACTGAGCGGCCTGATCTTGGGCCAGAAGATTTTGTGCCACCACTAATTTTATGCCCAGCTTTTGAACCCTATAGTGAGGAACCTACAAATAAGAGGAAAAGGAAGCGTCGGTATGTTTTACTGCATCTGTGCTAGTAGTACTTATGTGATCTTAGTAAATACAATTGATGTGTCTTTATTGCTTGTGTTGTTTGCAGCGAGAAGCGAGCATCTCCAATGAACAATGCGGAGTACAATATGTGAGTATACTTTTCAACTTTTTACGGTCAGTTTTGGTGGCACAAAATGACAACACTCTGGAGATCATTGCTGTATTAACTTCCCAAGCATTTCTTTGGGTATGTAGTCTTAAATGGGCATGATTTCATATGTTACAGGGGTTGTAGCGATTCTCAAAAAAAGAAAAGATGTCCAAGACGTAGAAAAGAAGCTCAAGTAGACAATGAGGCAACTTTAGGTGCGGTTGATGTCAATGAAGCCACTGAAGCGGTCATTTGCCTCAATGAATATGTTGGTACTGTAGAAAATTCAACTATTGTACACCCAGGATCATTTGAGTGCAATGAACAAGGAAAAGCGGACTCATCTTTATATCTTGAATTGGAACCGACAGACACTGGCGATGAAGGAAAGTGTGGCCGAAGTAATTATCTCAAGAGAAAAAAATACAAGCCACGTAGAAAAGCGCGAGCTGAGAATGTACCTGTTCAAAGCAAGGCTTTTTTGCCTGCTGCTCAAAGTGAGTCTATGCTGATGAACCATTCATTCAGTCACGAGATTCCTGTGGAGAATAACACAACCTCAACCCAAAAGAGAAGGACCACGATCAAGCAAAATAAGAAGAAATCTTGCTCCATCTATAAGAAAAATGACTATGAATTTGCTGCTGGGACTCTGTCGCTCCAGATGCAAACTCCTGACAAATCAGCAAGTATTCCTGGTGCAATTGTGGCAACTAGCAAAAGCTGTAAAAGAGAGAGAGTTACAGCTTCAAGCTCTTTAAAGGATGCCGTCAGTTTCCACAGACCATCATCATGTTCATGTTGTCTTGAAAGTATTGTTTGTCATCAGGGAGCAGTGAATGGCACAAGAGTGAATGGTGAGCTTATTGCTGGGAAAGCTGCTGCTTGCTTGGAAGAGAATGATTTTATTCCACTTGCTTCTCTCGGTAAGAGAGACAAAAATTTCTCTCAAAATGAAGCTGAATATGCCCAGGAAGCAAATAGCAGGTCGGAAATGAATAACAAATTTTGTTGTGAGCAACCCGCAACTAGTTTGGGCGAGGATGACAGTCTTGCGCTAACTTCTTTTATTAAGAGGAAGAGAAATGTGTGTAACGCGAGGATTGAGAATGGGCACAATGTGGACAAAGGGAGAAAAATGGAAATAATTTCTGTTGAGCAGGTGGGAGCTGGTCTGAATGAGGATGATATTCCTCTTGCTTTGTTCATTAAGAAAGTTAAAAGAGTCAAGGAAAAAATATGAAAATTGTGAGTAACATTTTGTTTCAGTAAATATGTAATCAATGTTATTTAGCAAAATCTGTATCACAAAATCAAATTACAGATGTGAAGCTTTTATAAGTTCTGTTTAAGAGAACTCTAATATATTCATCCAAGTAATTTAGAATTTTTGGTGGAATACACATGCTGTTATCTTAAAATTTGAATTGGTATGGTAGTTCACTGTTCGAAGTTATTCTAAATATATTGTTGAAGGGGTGGTGGTTTATCTGTTGAATTCAAGAATCTCAAATTTGTTAGGGATAGTGAAAAATTTAAAAGGAGTGTTGAACTAACACTGCTTACTCAATTGCGGTAAGAACTATTAAAATTTTCACCAACAAAGTGTTGGCTTAGTAGTATTGAGTGTTGTCTCACAACCCCAAAGTCCTGAGTTTAAGCTCTGTTGATACCGCATTTACGCTTAGATACGCTGGAGGTGCGCGTGAGCTGGCCCGCAGTGAGTATGAGCGTACACTATCAAGGTGGAGGGGGTGTGCAGCCCCTGGTCATTAAGTGGAAAGTGGGGAACCACTATTGATCCTCTTTTTTTTAAAAAAAAAACTTACCAAATTTTTTTAAAAAAATGCGATGAAAAAATTTGACTGATTTTTTAAAATAAAATTCACCATTACATTCTTAAACTAATATTATTATAAGACTTAGATTTGTGTGTGAAAATTATGTCGTTTGGTTATCAAAAGACGTCGTTTTCTTTATGTGCGCAAAACGATATAATTTATTTTGATAATCAAATGACGTTTGAGGGTGGTTGTGCCATTGGTTCCAACTCGATTTTGTGGTCGACTTTTCTCCTCGGGGGTAACTTCTTGGGTAGCTCAGCGGGCATCACATCTTTGTATGCTTCAAGGATCTCTTCGACCTCCAATGGTGGCTCATCCTCAACTTTGTTAGGCTCCCCATTAGTCTTCAACGCAACCAACCATGTGTCATGTCCTTCTTTTATCCCATGTTCCACTTGCATCGCCGAGAGACAGATGAAATCCAATTGGGCTTTTGTTTTCGTGGACACCATGTGTGGCTGTCCCTCCATGATGAGCATTGTGTTGTGTTGGGGCCAAGCTAGCACATCAAATTAACGGAGGAATAACACACATTTAAAGTCATCCATAGGGACAATAGAGAAGTTGAGAGTACCTCGCCAAGCACCAAGGTAGTTCCACCCCTTTTGCTACCTCTTCCAAAGGTCTTGCCTCGGCGTTCACTGTCTTCAACCAACTTTTGGTTTTTTCGGTTTTGAGCCCGAGTTTCACCGCTTCATTAGGTTGGATGAAGTTATGAGTGGCTCCCGTGTCCACCATGATTGGCAAGCTCTCCCGTTGACCCTTCCCTCTACATACATAAGCGTGCGGTCACCAACTTTCTAAGTAATGGGATTAGCCTTCAAAGCCCCAAGTAGCTTGATGCATCCCATCACAACTTCTTTCTCGCACCTCCCTTCAAGTATAGCATTGGAGGCATTCTATTTTAGACAATCCCTAGCCCAATGTGGTCCCCTGCATAAGAAGCAATCAATTGACTTTCTGTCACGACTCTTAGCTTGAGATGAGTCCTTTGGGGTGTACTTCCCGCCCCATACTTTGGTTCGGAATCCCGAGATTCTTGCGCTCCCCCACCTTTGGTTAGGTTCTCCTTCCTTGGTTTGGATGATGTGTCATTCCCTCTCTGAGAATACTCTGGCAAGGAATCCGCTATCGTCATGACGGTAACGGTGTCCCTAACATCTCTTCTTTCCAGCTCAAGTCTAGCCCACGGCTTCAACCCATCCCTGAAGTTGAAGAAGAGTTTAGATTCACTTACATAAGAGAGTTGGAGCATAAGGGCCGAAAACTCCTTCACGTATTCCCGAAGTGAGGAACCATGCTTTAAGTCCTTAAGCTTCTTTCAGGCTTCATGATCAGCATTCACCGGGTAATATTGTTTCTTCAGTTCCGCCACAAATTCAGCCCATGTGTTGATCTTCCAAAATCCTCACTGAATCTCATTAAACTTTCTACGCCACCATGTAGCCGGAAGGTCAACAAGGTAGAAGGATGCATTACTCACCTTAGTGCCCTCATCCAATATGATGGCATTGAAGTATCGCTCCATTTGACAAAAGAAGTTATCAATGTCCTCCGCCACCCGTGTCCCCTTGAACTCCTTGGGTTTTGGTACATCTTGGACCCTCGGAACTTCTCTCACAAAGGAAACAATGCCATCTTCTTTTGGCATACGCTTCACTTGAGCCATTTCGGTGTTGGCCTTCTCCAAAGAAGCGCACAACTCTTCAACTTGGGTCATCCATCTTTCCATCATTACTTGGTGTTCCGCTTTCTCATCCCTCCATGATTGAAGTACATTGTTCATATGTTGGAACAATTTATCTTTTAGTTCCCTCCCCAAGGAATCTAGCTTGCTTCGGACGTCATCCATCTTGCGGTCGACAGCCTCCACTTGAGTGCCGACTTTTCATCCAAAGCTTCGAAGTTGTTCTCACATACCCCAATGCGATCCAACACATCGGCAATGCGCACCTCCAACTTGGTGAACCGGACCTTATTAGGTGGAATGGACTTGTCTCTTAGTGGCTTCTTGGTCTCCTTCTCCGCAGTCCTTCCACACGTGTCTCTTTCGGAAGCCAATGAAAAAGATCAAGACTCGCTCTAATACCATTTGTTATGAACTTAATGTTGGATCACCAAGCCGTTCGGCGCTTAGCTAGAATTTCCTCCAAATTTGTAGCTAAGAAAGCCTTTCCCCAGGACTTCGCTATGAAGCAAGGAAAACTCAAGGAGAACAATAAGACAGTGAGAACACTTCTTTATCAAAAGAGATTGGTGGTTTGGAGCAAATGAGCTCCTCCCCTTTTATACTACTCCATCTCTTCAATGAACGGTGGATATCTATTTGATCCTACGGCTAGGATTCAAGTATCTAGATTGTTCCTACAAAATATCTTGATATTTACATGCCTCCATCCTTATCCATTTGGTTCCATAAGATTTCACACTCTTCTAGAAGTTGGGCTTCGGGCCTCCTTCTTCTTGGGCGGGCTTCTGACATGTCAAGACCTGGTCTACAAGGGTCAAGTGGGTCGGACCGTGACAAGTGGCTACAACCGCGCCGACGCAACCGCTGCTATTGCCTTCGGCAGTACTTTAGACATCCACGACACCAGTTCCTCGCACTCAGATCCAATCCAATATCCAAAATTCAACCAAAGCGGTTAAGAATCCTACCATTACCCACGGACCAGGTAATCCCCATGGCGACCAAAATCCACATATGTGAACTACCACAATTTGGATTGAAACGTCGTGGCAACCAGAGCCCTCAGATTAGTTGAATCTCCTCAGCCTTAAATCGATTGCAGCTTCCTCCTTCTACTAATTGTTGGCCTCATCCAAAAAAGGGATGAATCATTAAGAAGATGAATCGATTGAAGAGCCTATCAATTTGAAATCGATCGTCAATTGACAAAGTAAAGGGA
>NQLW01000278.1:0-41847 GCA_002312845.1 Kalanchoe fedtschenkoi | reverse complement strand
TTGAAGAATATAGCCGTTTATAGCCGTTTGGAGAGCTTGAGACACCATTCCTTAATTTCAGCCATTATTGATGACTTTTTGAAATCTGGCAGCCAAACTAGCCGTTAGGAAATGACGACCTTCCAGAGCTTCCAATGTAATCTCCACCGTTCAGAATTTTCTTCTAGATGTCTTCAAACTCCTGTCCAAATTTCAGCCAAATCCAACCATGGATACCCTTCCGATCGTTGAGTATGATCAAACCCGTCAGTGCAGAAAATTAATCTCGCAGTTTCTGTTCTGACTTTGCTTTCTCCCAAACCAACCGTTGAAATCCAATCTCCACCGTTCAGATTGAAGAAAACATATATATGAATAATCTCTTCAAAATTGAGAATGATCAGACATGTCTACATGCCTCTTTCGAATTTTCTAACCGAGTGGTAAATTTCACAAGTCGATTGAACTTTATTTCCAAATGCTCAAAATCAATTGTAACTTGAACCATTTGATCTTTTGAACATTTCTTGAATTGAATCCACTCCTTGAATAAGTTTCTTGAGTCCTGAAAACATTTTTATCTTTTTCCAAAGTTTACGTCTTATCAAAACCTCAACTTAGGGGTTATGGTAAGTCATTGTAAACCATAATTTTCCAACAAAGTCAACTTGTTTGACTCAGCTGGGTTAACTCGGCATGTACATTGACTAACAAGCTGTCCAAGTTCATCTATTTGAAATCCAAAAAAATCAAAATTTTCAATATAGTTTTAACATAGTTCTATTCAGCTTCGTTCAAAACAAAAAAAATGATGTTGAAAAATTACGAATAAATTAGCATAATTCTAGAAAAATTCAAACATCAAGAATTTGAATTTTGATTTTCTAAAAAATGATATATTTTTGTTCAGATCTAAGTTTTCATTT
This sequence comes from Kalanchoe fedtschenkoi, assembly GCA_002312845.1. Classification (NCBI taxonomy): domain Eukaryota; kingdom Viridiplantae; phylum Streptophyta; class Magnoliopsida; order Saxifragales; family Crassulaceae; genus Kalanchoe; species Kalanchoe fedtschenkoi. The sequence continues at coordinate 40,942 of NQLW01000278.1, read as the reverse complement.
TCGTTCAGATCCAACAAAAAGTCTGATTCAAAAAATTCCAAAAAATTTCCAGAATAATTTTAATCTTAATAACTTAAACACCAATTTCGTAAAGATGCTCTGATATCACTATTGGGGATCAAGCACACAAATATAGGAAGAATTTTTCGAATAACGCAGCATAAGCCCGGATCCGAAATACACATTAATTACTTTAATAAATTTCAACCCGAATTGCTAGACACAAGTCTAGATCCGAATTGAAACACCCAAAAGAAAAAGGGGTAGGATAACCTCTTTGACGAGCGCGCCATGTGTCGCACCTGTATTAGTATCCACACATGGATTATGGATACTGCAACCTCTAGAGTACTAGCTCTTGATTTATCCTCATCCTCTGCCTTCAATCCCAATTGAAGAGCTGACTATGTTACTCACATCCTAAATAGAAGCCTTAAGTTTCTATTTATAGTGAGAACTATGGTTCTGGGCTTCAGCCCACGGGCCAAGCTCATCAGCTGGGTTGAACCGGATCATATCTGGATCAAACCATATTCGATTTTCTCCCAACTTAATATCCACCACTCGATTGTGTTCGACCTTATAGATTTATTCTTAATCAGCTATGGGAAAAAGCATAATGATCATAAGCCGCCCCTAATAAGGCATTATGATCCCTAATTTAGAATAATTGGTTCTCAAGGTACAACCAATACGAGTTAATTAATTGGTTTAATGGGCAGACTCCAACATCATCCCCTCTGATCTGAAAAATATAAAGTCATTACGGTCCCTTAATAAAATTTATAGTTTTCTTAAAAGAGGGGGAGCCATTCTGCCTAAGAATCTTCCTGCATAAAGGCTGAAATTCTACTGTACTCGGTTGAGTAGATTGTAGGTAATTTTGTGTACTCAGTCGAGTAAGTGTACTCGGACCGAGTGGATAACATTAAATGTTACTCAGTTTGAGTGGGTGTTTGGCATTTTTGCTACACAGTCTGAGTAAAAGGCATGCAATAAATGCCCCTACTCAGACCCAATGAGATTTTCTCCTTCGATTAACTCAGCCGAGTAAATATCTGATTTGCTTTACTTGGTCAAGTACGATTCGTTTGATCAGTTTACTTAGCTGAGTATAGTGGTTTTTGATTGATTTCCTCTCCTTTTTATTCATTTTTGTCTTCTTTTTGCTCCTTTTGCTTTTCAACCATCATTTATCAATTTTATGTGAAATGAAGCCGAATCACATGAAAATGGTGTTAAATAGTCTGGGAATCGACTCAAATAGCTAACAAATGGAGCCTTAAATAGGTCATATATTTTCTTAATCAGTTGGCATATAAAATTCATATTATTGGATAAAGTGTATGATGGTATTAGGGTAAAAGCAATTCTTTACGCCTTGTCACAATATTAGTATAAGGTCGTATATTTTACTAAGTTTGGTTTATCACATTAATTTATCCTTAGATGATCAACACAATTAAGAGTTAGTCACCCGAGTTACACATGTGCCTACTGATTCTTTTCTTTCTTTACGGAGTTGTAGGTTTCACCTCAATACTAAAAAAACCCTCTTTTATATTTATATTTTTACTTTTTTAGTCACCAATTTTATAGATTTCTATCCTTTTAAATTCAACCCTGATTTACTGCTTGCTAGTATGTCTGGGCTTTTATTTACCTAGGATTATCAATAGAGGTCTTATCAAATTGGCGTAGTTGCCAAGGACAACTTCTATGATGAGACCAAATAATTTGATTTGGTCTATTTTATACCTAACTCACCTTATTACCGACCATCTAAGAGTATTATTTAATGATTTTAGCTAATTTTTAGATTACCAGGTGAATTTAGGGTTTAATGTGAAAATGTGCTAAAAGATGTGTTTTTTTAGAGTAAAAGACTGGCTAAATCAGATTGACGATCAGAAGTCACTAATAAACCAAGCACATAGTCACATGTAAAGGACTGCAGCTGCGCACGCAGTGACGTGAAAAGGAGTAGACACATGCTATGATAAATAAAGAAGACGAGGACGTTGATTTAGTATTAGCAGCGCGCATGGCCGAGCGTGTGGTGATATGTAGAGATGTGCGTGATGCGCAGAGGTTTTCTAAAATCAGGACAATGAAAATACAAAACCTTTAAGATTCATATCTTTCACATCAGCTATCCGATATGAATAATTCAAAGTAATACAAAAAGAGAGAAAAATTATCTACAATTTCCTAAATGGAATCGAAGTCCGATTCTCGACAAATTTGTTCATGTAGATACAACCAAGTCAATAGACAAGACTTTCCCAGTTCAGCTCCTGATTCTGAGTTTCCGATTTCTATACTTATCAAATTCGAATCTAGGTGCTTCCTAGAGATATTCATCATAATCATAAAAATTATCATTGCCAAGTTGGGAGTCATCCAGGGTTATATAAGGAGGTCTTCGCCCGTCCATTCAAGTGTGCTTACAACAATTTTTGACACCCATAGTCTCTTTATATGAGATTCTCTAAGGTTTCTAACGTGCAGCGCCCAATGGAGGATCATATAGAAAGGAAGAAAAATTAGTAGGGTTTGTAAGGATTATTAAGGTAGGGTATGATGGTATTAAGGTAGGAGAAATTGTTTATCCATTTCCACAGTATTCTAGTGAATGAGGTTGTACATTTGGTTTAGTTTGGCTCATCACATGAATTTATCCTTAGAATTGATGATCAACACAATTACAAGTTAGTCACCTAAGTTATGCATCTGTCTACTGATTCTTTGTTCTCTTTACAATGTTGCAGGTTCAACCTCAATACTAAACCCCGAAAGTTTGCATTTGTATTTTTCTTTTTGTTTGTCACTAATTTTATAGGTTCACTGTCCATGTGGATTCAACTCTGACTTACTGTTTGCTATTGAGGCCAAATTTTTATTTGTATGAGACTCTCAATGACAACCTTATCAACTACCTACTGTGAAATCCAAAAAATAGTAGAGGATAGGTGGAGGGTCAGAGCACACGCAGACCCATTGAGGAATTTTTCCCTCAAGTCGAGAACCTATAGGAGCATTGAGACGAGACGATGGCTGAAAGGTTGAATGTGACCTTAGAGAAGGTGGCCCTGGCGATACACATAAATAACACATTGCTTCAGGAAAAGGCTAGGATGAAGTGGCTAAAATTAGGGATCAGAACTTGACATTTTTTATGCTTTAACTCCTAAGTCTCATTGCCTTTCTAAGCTTAAACTGAAATCTGATGATGTTGACTCTTATCACAACAGGTAGTAAGGAGCAGGCAACAAACTAGGCAATCCAATGCTTCCAAAATCTTTTCACAGGGGGGCATGTTGATCCTATTATCAGGCTTTTCAGGACAATCTAACGAATGTGTCTATAGCATTCCAGCCGAAGATGAGATCCATGGAGCTGTTCAAAGCATGAACAACATGGGCTCAGCAGGCCTTGACGGTTGCACATGTGTTTATATCACTATGCATGGGAAGTTATAAAATTTGACCTGGTGGAGGGCCTTTAAATGGTTCTTCAGAGAGGTACCCTTTCGAATTAGATTACTCACACGTATCTAACCTTAGTTTTTAAAAGAAGAACCTCGAGAGCTTAGATCAAATGTGGCCTATCAGCGTCTGTAACTTCATCCACAAAATAGTATCAAAGATTGTAAATGATAGGATTGCTTCTTGGCTGTAGAACATGTTGCTTCATGGCTATAGAACCTTGGGTCCTAAAGAGGGGAGTGTGAACATTATCTACAAGCTAATATCAGGTTGTTTCTGCTCTGTCAAATAGGGCAGAGGCTTACATGGTTTCTTCTAGTCTTTGCGGGGGCTCTTACAAAAAGACCTGCTTTCCCCGATGATTTCATTCTAGCCATGAGCTGCCTCATTAAGAGCCTCAAGAAAGCGGCCAATACCAGGCTTATCGACCACTTCCAATGCTCTTAGAGAGTGGCGGCACCTACACATCTTCTATACGTTGATGACATCCTTATGTTTTCTTCGGAAAGAAAACAACTCATCTTATGAAGGTGCTGGAAGAGTTTTGTGCGGGATCAAGCTAGACTTGGAACCTCGCGAAGACTATAATTATCTTTAGTAATAGCATTCTCCAAGCGAGAAGGAGCAGACTTTGCGATATGACAGGGGGCATGGCCAGCATCCTGCCGTCTGCTTACCTGGGAGTTCTGCTCTACAAGGACAGGGCAAGGCTAGATAGCATCAAGGACACCATAAGTAAAGTGATATCAAGAGTCGCATAATAGAAAATAAAGCTCTTTGGCACTAGAAGAAAGCTCACTCTCATCATGTTTTTTTAACTCCTTGATCATCCACTACTTATCTGCCATAGCCATCCACAAACAAGGCCAGGCTCTTCGTGTTTGTGGAGGTGCATTGTACCTATTATCTCCGGTATTAAGTAAGAGACCATTATGTTGATTGAAGTTGGCGAATCCAGCATCTGAGACTCTTTGCAGGTCCTCCCTCATGTGTTGAAGCAGCCAGATCACAACCGGGAAGTGGTGGGTGATCCTCAGCTGAAGCTAGACATCCTCCAACTACTCCCGCCTCATACAAGGTGAAAGTTCCACAAGATTACACTAACGAAAGTTGCTTGTTAAGATACACTCAACAGATTAAAAATATCAAATGAATGAGTTCAAGAGGCTACGAGTAGGAGAGGCAAGGAAAAGTCCTTCATATTAGAAATATTGGCTCAGTTTCATGCCAAAAACCATTAGCATCTTCTTGTGAAGCACCTAGTAGTGTTAGTAGACAAGGCGCTTTGATCGAAAGGGGTGCATTTAGTGTCCAGATGCGTCTGCAACAACAAAAGAGGGGTTAAGATGATTGATCATCTCATTATCTTTGGGCCATCGCAAAGGCAGTGTGGCATTGATTGGATGAGTTGTTAAGGGTTCATGGTCTGCCTGCGTCGCTATCACATCTAGCTAAGGACTAGTTCAACAGAGCTCAGATAACTCGTAATTTGAAGCAGTCAAACTTTTTATGTTCGGTGTTAGCCTCCAAAAAGTCTTGAAATGTCATTATGAGGTTATCTTTTGAGAGGATCTGGTGGTGCTCATGAAGATATCATTTATTTATAAGATGACCAAGCTAAGATTTAAACTCCAAAGCTTTAATCTAAAGTTAGGTCCTTTCCCCTCCAAATTTGCAACCCTGAAAGGGATGGAACCGTAGTGGCTACAACTAGGAGCACAAACTCTCGTATTCTCTCATGACAAGCTACTTTATATGGTATCACCCTAATGTGGCGAGAAAAGGAGATTGAGGATGCATCATCATTGGAAAGAGCAATGAAGCCCTTTTAGGGCATCCACATCGAAGGTTTATGAAAGAGGTTTGTGTCAGACGATGAATCTTACCTGGCATGAAGCTTCAATGTGGAAGACGGTCCTCTTCTGACATGATACCGCTTCATCTGTATGAAGCTTTATGATACAAATACGACATTTTCTCGTTAGAAATGTCGTATAATGTATACACTTTATACGGCGTTTCACGTTCAAAACGTCTTCTATGTTATTCCGCATACTTTATACGACGTTTTAAAGTTATAAACGCTGTTTATCAATTTAGGGCTTTTTAAATGAAATGGGTCGGGCTTATACGGCGTTTTCAGATTATAAACGCCGTATTAAGTTAAATTTAAATATTTAAATACTTTATAGCCATTGTAGTTTACGTCATATTTTATCTTTAATTATGTGGCTTTTATTTTATTTTAAGTGTGAAGTGTATTAGATTTAATATATTATTATTGTTATTTAATGAAAAATTTTAATTATGTTTTTTTTTATTTTTCTTCTCTAAACAAATAATTAAAGTAATATAAATCAATTATAACAACATAATGAAATATTTATTATATTGGTAAATAATTTGGGATGAAAATGTATAAAAATAATAATATGACATGTGGGCCCATGTGCAGAGGTTTATGAAAGATTTATTCAATGTGAGTGAGAGATTTATGAAAATAAAGTTTATGAAGTTCGTGATGTGACATGACATAAATCTCACGTGACATGACACAAACCAACTTTTGAGATTTAATTCAATGGGAATGCCCTCAGCATGCTAGTTCAAGTTAGCCGAGGCGGTCATCGGTGGGATCAGTCGCTCCTTCATGAATCACTCACCACATTTGCGGACAACAAGGGGGCTCAACTGGTGGAGGTGCAGTAAGACTCGTCAGTATATCTTCCTAATCCAAATCACTAAAACCGAGCTTATCTTAATCGGCATAAAGAGAACTGAGCTATATGAATTAAGCGCATGACTCACATTATCAATCTTCTAGCCCGACAACTGACGGCAGGCATCCTGCTTCAAGGCTCAAAAGTCTACATCGGGTCCACAAAAGGCGGCTTTTCGCTGTGGTCATGCTGCTCCTCCTAGCTAATAGGCAAGGCCTTCCAGGCATTTAGTTCTTAATTGTTTGAGAGCGGGCTCCTGGTTTCCTTATATAAGCGTGATGTGCCGTCCCCGTTGTAGGCCCCCGACACTTCCTTTTTTTTTAATAATATTTTTTTAAAAATGCAGAATATATATTTTAATATTCCGATATGATAGTATATGCTTTTAGTAAAAAAAAGTTAGAGGATCTCACCAAACACAAAAAATAAGAACAATTACAAAGTTAAAAGATTTTCAAGGCTCACATACTCATATTAGACGTATATAAGAAAAAAACGTATCACATATTTGTTTACAAATAAACGAGATTACATGAGCTCATAGAAATAGTAACGAATCATAAAAAGAAAAAAAATATTTCAAATAGGAAGAGATTTTATCTTTTAAATTTTTTTTTATTTTCCTCGAATACTTTTAGCGTGCCCAAAAAAATGAGGAATATGACATATATAAAGATAACGTATACTTTATTTTTATCATTTTGATACGGTCCCTTATCCGTCCTTCAAAAATATTTTCTTTTTGCTAGTATATAATCTCGTAGGAGGACACTCTTCCTGATCACTTGTCCACAACAATTTGAAAATTGTGGACTTTAACTTAGCACTAAGGTATGGTCTAGTTTAGCAAAACTTCATCGTTCTCTTTCGAAGGCCGATTTTAGTTTCTTTTAAAGTTTTGATTGTGATCTGTAACAATAGGGATCATCAAAATTAATTGAAGTCTTGCACCACGCTTTAAAATTGCATGCAGGGAGATATGACCGTGTTGGTGGTTGATGATGACAAGACTACTCAAATCATCCACAAAATGCTGGTAACTAGAGAAAACTTGGATGTCCATGTAGCAGAAAATGGAATGCAGGCTATTGAGTGGGCAGCAAGCGGGCACACCTATGACCTAATCTTAATGGACATGGAGATGCCAGTCATGAATGGTCTTGAGGTAGCCACATTCAAATCATTTTAAGCTATTCGTTGATTTTTTTTTACCTCATACCATTTAAAGTAGTGTATAAGGGAAGAAACAAAAACACATAATATTGATTGAATTTGGCAGGCAACCAAGGCTCTTCGGGAAATGGGAATAACCTGCACAATTGTTGGTGTTACATCCCGGGAGGAAGAAGTTGACGTTGAAGCGTTTATTAAAGCTGGAGCAAATAAGTGCCTTGTGAAGCCCTTGAACATTAAGAAGCTGAAGTTGGTGCTTGAGGAAGTAGCAAGCAATGTTGCTAGTACTAGTGGTGCAAAGTAGTAAGGTAAAAAACTGAGAGCATCTTGTTGACTTTAGGTCACAACTTGCTGGAACCTGGATATGTGTAGCTCGTTCACTGAAACATGCTGAGCAAACTCTTTATTAATAATAAGATCCAGAAGTTTTTACTTTGATGAATGATTGACCAGGGGTATATTAATGGTGAATGTATCGCTTATTCAATCTATTATTATATATAATTTTTTTATTATTATCTAATTATTTCATTTGAATAACTTGGCTTGACTGATTAATTAAATCTTAGAGGCTCTGTTTACCATATGGGCGTCTAGTGTTTTTCAGAATGCTGAAGTAAATGAATGTTGTAATTTTTAAAATACTTTCTTACAGTAATAGTTAACCTTTTTTTTCAACATAAGTGAAATAATTTTAAAAGATTTTTTCCAATTTGCCCCCTTTAGATCTATCTATTATCGATTCCACCTAACCTCCCTATTTAAATTTTATTTTATCTTATTTGATGAGAACCGTAAATGACATTCGCTTTTTTTAGAATCAACTTTCTATGATTTTTGCATTTTGACATGCTGGCAGACATGTGGCCTGACTTATGCTAACGTGTCAAGCCGCATGATTAATTGGTGTTTTACCTCAAAAATTGGGTATACCATCGACAATTTATGTAGAAATCCCTTCTGGACTTTTAAATGCTAAAATCGTTAGTTTGATTTGCGGTTTATATTAAAATTGTATATATCATTCCTATATCTACCTGAAAGGCCTATTATGAGATTAGCCACACGCTCACTCATGTGCCGAAAGAATACTTTAGATTCAGAAGACCATCTTGCAGAGGAAAACTAAATACAAAAAGAAGATCGAATGAGATGAATAAACTAGACATAAAAAAATGTTGCTTTTGTGGGCAATTGGGGCCCAATCAGGTATCTTGTGAACTACGCAAAACAGAAACAGTTGTGAATGGAAGGTTGGTTCAAACGATGGAGACATCCTAGGATTTCTACTTCACCTAAGTTGTATGCAAACTCTCCTGTTATCCTTGAAGCATAAGTAATCATCCACAATGCATCATGTAATTTTAATAATACGACATATCACTCAATAATTCCTATGCAAGTCCGACTTCTGAGTGTTCCTACGCAGTAAATCATTGATTACAATTGATTTCGTACTGTGTTGTTTCCTGATTCTGGGCTTCATAACACACAAATACTAGTAAAAGGGTGATACACTAATATTTTCTAAACATGCAGCAGGATAAATAAACTACTCAATATTCCTAGGCTAATTCCCGATTCTGATCTTCGATTGACTAGGGCCATTCACTATAACTAAGCGAAATATCCAACCCATCCAGATTCTGCTCTTCGTGGGATGGAATATCCTAACTTAGAGGGTAATAGATTATATCTTAAACTCAGTTCTTAAAGCATGCATATTTAAACTCTGAATAAACTCATTCCTAGACATCCCTAGAATAATGGATGAAAGATAAATTCGTCAATAAATTCTAGATTAGTCATACCTAGTATATTCAAAGAGCATGAACAATTATGGATGAAAATACTTTTAAATAAATAACATGAATCCGAGTTTACAACAACTTAGAATCCATAAAATCCTAGAATAGGGAGAATACTCACTACGTATCATAGCGATATAATCACAATAACAATGAAAGTAAATCTAAGAGGGTAGAAGAAAGCTTAACCGCGTGATGCTCCAACTCTGAACGGTAGAATCCCCGGATGCCTATGTGTGTGAAGATGTGAAGAATGAGCCCTAGGCCTTATATTTATAACTGATGTATGCCTTCTCTCGGCCTGCCACATGTCGGCACGACCTAGTTTGAGTTTCCAACACAAGGTGCACGATCCGGATCAAGCACTGACATTGAGCACGATTTAGTTTGAGCTTTTGCACGATCTGGGTCGAGCGCCGACATAGGACACGACCTGGATCGTGCTTAAGTAGTGGGTGCACGAGTTAGGTCGAGCGCCGACATGAGACACGACATGTATCGTGCTTATTATGGTGCAGCTCGACCTGGGTCGAGTTAATGTTCTTTCTATTTGCAGATTGGCCCCTGCAGTTCATTCGTTTGACAGTATTCTTCATATTTAACCTGAAAGAGATAAAATCAGCTATAAATCACCCATTGTTACTCGGAAACGACTCAAATATACTAAGTATAAGCACTTAAAAATAGGATAAATTATTGCCCTATCACACCTCATAGTTATTTTTAAGTGCATAATACACTTTAATTTGAGTTTCATGAAGATACATTTGTTCGGTGCACCCAATTTTTAAAAACAGTTAGCCATGAAATCATATGCACACTCTATCAAAAATACACATTTATCAAAATAATTTGGATAATAATTGAAATCAAAATTGATCATTAAGATTTAAATTGTGCACCAAAGATCAAACGATGCACTGACATTAAATTGTGCACCAAGTATCAAAAAATGCACCGAGATTGAAATGTGCACTAAATACGTAAAACGTGGATGTGTTTTTTTAATTTGAATGAAAAAAAATTATAACAAAGAAATCATATCGATAAAAAATTGTATTCCCTGATTCTAGGAAAAAAATCAAATGCTAAAAAATGGAATTAAACTAATACAATCTCTCTCCTATCTTAATTGTTATGTTATTTATTAAAGTGAATTAATTTTGATTTAATCTCAAATGTCCATATATGATTAATCTAACGATCACAGATGGTTCGTAGTTAATATATCTAAACTAGTTTTCACTTGGTCTGCCTATATACATATATATAGGGGGGAGGTTCCACTGGAAACTCCAAATCAGGCTAGAACTAAGAACTCCATCTTGACTTTTGATGAGAAGATGTGATGGCTGAGGAGGGTGGACAGGTGTCATGTGTTAGTTGTTGGGGATGTTGACGTGTCATATCTTGTGTTTTTCTTAGGGGCAAAATGGGGAGAAGAAAAAACTTACGCCACATGGCACTGAAAAGCAGCACCCGTGTCAGCCGAACAGACACATCGATTACCAAAAACACAATACACATTACACCATCAACACCCTCTCACCTGCTTCTCACAAAAGCACAACGCCATCCAGCCCAGCAAACAAAAGAAGCAAAAAACCCACTAAAAGCACAACAACAATGGCACAAACATAGCGAAAACATCAGTCATCGAGGGGCAAAGTGAGCACTGTGTTCAATGTTGCGTGTTTCGGTGTTGGGAGTTAGGTGACGGGTGTTGTGTGTCGGGTGTTGAGTTTTAGATATTCGACGATGGATTTTGAACGGCGCCGGATGATGGGTGATAGGTTTTAAACGTTGCTGGGTGTGGTGTTCGAAAAGTGAGTTGTGTTTGTCGTTTGCAATTTTAGTGTTTTGATATGTTTGTGAAATTGTACTTTTCTGACTTGTGTTTTGGGTGTTGGGTTTTCACGGATGCAGTATGTTGGGTTATAGGTGTTGGTAGTTGGGTGATGGGGTTTCACCGAGTGTTGGTGGTTGAGTGCAGGATATGAAGGTTTTTTTTGTGTTCATGACCCTGGGTTTTGAATTTGGGTTTTTTGACTTATGTTGTTTTGTATTAGTTGTAAAAAGAAGTACCCTTGAAATAATGCAACTTCTAAAGAGAGCACAGAACACTGTTGCGTATGAAATATCATTCTATTGTAGAAATATGTAACCAAATGAAAATTAATCTTGCGAATATTTTTTGTAGAAAAATCTACAGACTCAGAGCTGTCATTGAGCAAATATTGGCCTCACAAAGAAAGAAAAAAGTGGTATGTATTTTAAATAGTCGTGTTTCTGTTTTCGTACTGTGTGTTGTGCTTTATTTTTAGTAGTACGATTTGGTGCTATTGTGTTTTACCATACAACTTAAATGTTATGTTGTTTGCGTCTTGTGTTTTGCGTCTTGTGTTTTTTATCTTGTGTTTCCTGTCTTATGTTTTGTGTCTTGTCTGCTTAGAATTTTATGTTATTGGATTTTACCCTTCAAATAATCAATACTAGTTATGTCTATTGTGCTTCCTGCAATGTTCTCTTGTGTTTTGTGTTTTGTGTCTTGTGTTTTATGTCTTGTGTTTTGTATCATGTGTTTTGTTGTTTGTGAGTTACTTACGTCTGTTGTGTTTTGCTGGCTTGTGCTTTTTCTTAAGAGACGAGGTTCCCAAATTTTGTGTTGTGCATTTTTATTTGTTCTTGTTTTTATTTTAGCTTTTTATCTTGTGTTTTGTAGTGTGTGAGTTAATTTGTTTGGTTTTATTATTGTGCTTTGTGTCTTATGCTTTATTTTTAGAGTCTGAGTGTCGTGCTTTCTGTAATATTCATTATATTTTTTATAATTGGATTGTGTTTCGATTTTGCAGGAAGTCAAACAAATCATGCTAAACTTCGTCAACTCAATCAGCGAATATAAAATGCAGCAAAAAAAAGAACCGAACCTAAGTCACAGAAGCCAAACGAGGGTACCAATGAATTTTATGTTATTATGTTATTCTGCTTTGTGTCTTGTGCTTTCTCCTTAGAGTCTGGGTGTTGTGCCTTTTGCAATGTTGGTTATGCTTTCGCTTTATTATTGGTTGTGCCTTCGTCAACTCACGAAACAAGTCCACACTACAAATCCGCCATCGAATAGTACAGATTAAATATTAAACTACTACTGAAAGGCATCACAGCATTGAGAGAAAAGAATAAGACCTTTTTTGTTGAACACCACAACAGAAAAATGAGCAACATTCTTTTTTAGAAAGAAACGAATGAAAAGCTCACTATCTAGAATAAGCGAAACATATTAATATTCCTTCCCAATTTCAGTTTCAAATTTGAGGCTCCAATTTGATGACTTACAGTTACCTAACAACATATCTCAACAGTCCAATTTTTATAACAACCAACACCCTTCAGTTTCTGAAATTGAAAAAAAAAAACAAAACAAAACAAAACTATACAAATATCCACCAACATATCACGGTATGTAAGCCTAATCAACAAATAGAAAAGGCAATAATCAGAAGCATACTTTGGTATCAATGGCTTTGAAAACAACCCCATAAGTTCCTTCTCCAAGAACCTCGCGCTTAAGTACCGATCAGCAACCTTCTTGGCTCCATCGGACTCGGCCATTTTGGGTCCCTCCAAATGCAACTTGTCACCCCTTTATGGTATTATTATCCAAAGGCACACACCAGTCTAGTAACGTCCACAATTGGAGACAAAGGGAAAACCTGAGGGAATGGCTGTCTCAGTACATTTTCATGCCATTTGCGGAATAAAAAATATGAGGTATCTAGTAGTAGTTATTCTTTTAAACTTTTTATTCAATCATTGCAAAAAAAATTCGGCTAGCCTTTTTGCAGAATATCACAACCTTTTATAACCAGCTACCCTGTGTTCAGAATCCATCAACAATCAAAGCAACAGTTCCCTTTCAAAGTTTTAGGCAGATAAAAGGCAACAAACAACTTCTTCTTTTTTTAGAAAAAAAAAAAAAAACCAGCCCGACTAAGTTCATAAAGAAATCAATAATTATTAGATTAGTTGAATCTACACTGAAAATCAATTGACAATGAGTGAGAGAGCCCGACTATATATTAGAATCGTCTGTTATGGGTGATGTGGGACTTTCCCGCTTATATGGCTTAACGCCCTCCCTCACTTGCAAGGTTAACCTAATAATGTCAGTAGCTGAGAAAGGCATGGCCATATTGTGATGAAAATCAGACCCAGATGTTGATGTGGTGGCCATTGGCAGTGGGTTCCAATTACCCATTGCAATAGCTAGTTGGAAATAGAAAATCAGAAGAAGGAATACAGCTGTGCAAGCTACCTACTTTCTCCTCTTATCAGAGCCGGTCCCAATGGCTAGCAGGAGGGAGGGTGACGAGCCAATCAATGACACAGAACAGGTTGGAGTAAATCAAGAGAGGCAACAACAACACAGAATAAAGGATGAGGGGTTTACGAAATGAACTATTATGGATGAGAGGAATTCTGGTTATTGTTTTGTGTAGGTTGTGGACTGTGGTTGCTTTGTGGCTTGCTGTTCTGTTCCGAAATTCAATGCTACTAATCAATGTAAAAATATATGTATTCTGCTTAAAAGTAAATCAAAACAACACTTCATCTGGCATCAACACATACCTTGGATCTGGGGCGTGCCAAGTAGAAGAAATTGAGCGACGATGATGAATTGGAGAGCTTCCAAGATCAATACACGGTTTCTGAAACGATCCACGGTAGTGGTCGTCAATGGCGACTCGACCTTGCTGCCCGATTGATTAAGAAGTAAAACATGGTATTGTAGGGCAGGAGGTTTGCCGGACGCGGCGGAGCTTCTGCTGTTCTTGGTTTGCCGTGCTGCAAAGCCAATGCTGCTAATATAATACTGCGTCGTTTTTGTAGAAACTCTTCCCCTGCGGAAGCTTCGCCGGTATCTGCAAAACGGAGACGGAAACCGGAAAGAAGAATAGCAGCAAAAAATGTGAAATTGTTACAACTGTTAATCCCTTTTATATTGCCCGCCTATCATTCTTCTCCCCACCCCCTGCCCCCACTTGAGAGTAGTTAATTTAGACAAGTTGGACATCCTGTGTATTTTCTCACCCATTTTTTACATTTCATTTAATCGAATTATTTTATCTATTTTTATTTATCACTTAATAATTTTCAATATATATTTAATAATAAAAACTATCTTAATTAATTACTTCATTCTCATAATCAATAAAAAATGTATTCTTCACCGGTAATCATCTATCAATTTACTTTTTGCACGAACTTTTCAAAAAAATATTAACCACCTACTTATTAAATTTGTCCAACCGCTAGTATTAACTGCACCTTAATTTACTCAAATTAACCTTAAACGGCATGTATTAGAGGATGAAGGGTGTAATCGTCACTCACATATTTTAAGGGTGCAATAAAAAATTGTTCTGATACCACGAAATATTATGAAAATTAATTGGATCACACTTGAAAATAAATGGAAATAAATGGGAAGACCAATTATATATTAAGATCAACTTAAAGTTCAACTTGAGAGATTTGGTACTTAAGCCCTTAATATGCTCAATATAACTTCACTTTTCTCTTTCTTTATGATTCATATCACGTGACCAGGGCAACAAAATAAAAGCAATGTGCCGAAGACGAGACCAAATCCGGATTCATGTTATGCGGCGATTACCGAATCGACCATATCTTCACTTTGCAACCAACCTGACAGAAATCCAGCAGCATACTGATTTTCGACCATGACAAAAAATTTTCAATCACTCAATCGGGTATGAACTTAATTGCCCAACTAGAGTTTGATTGTGGAGGGCAGATGAAATCAAGGCTGAGATCAGAAAACAATCGATTGCTAAATTACAAGTATCCCCACTCCACGCTTCGTTTGATGAGTTGAGAAACTATTGAGGGCACAACGGAGCTGTCTGGTGCTATCATGTTTCAAGTAAAACTTGTATTTTTTATTTTATTTTGTGAGATCGAGTTATGAACGAAAGTAGTGCGAATTTTCTCAAATCCATTTCGTATTTGCAGAGATTGGGGTCGTTTGATTACTGTGAAACTATGGAGTGTTCACGACAGGGTCGGAGCCACTGGGGGCATGGGGTCGGCCGCCTCGAATTTCAACTAAAACATCTATGTCTATGTAAAAAATAAAATTAAAAAAAAATTATATACCCCCCAATTCAATTAAAATTTTAGTTATGTAATTTTGCCCCCTTCCCCGAAAAAAAAATTCCGGATCCGCCATTGGTTCACGATACAACAATTTGTTTAATTAATTCATCACATGTTTGTTAAAACAAATTTGGTACTCTTAGTTCTTTAATCACCTTTCTACTGAAATGTTTAATATTAATAATTCTCATGGGGAGAATTTCGTTGTGGCATTAATTTTCAGAAAGCTTAGTTCAATATATACCGTCTTGCACATGCCATAATTAGATGGGACAATTGTTACTTGTTCTTTGTTCAATGCTTTTTGTTACTTAGTTTTTGTTAGTTTTTTTAGATTAATGTTAGTTCAGCACTTGGTATCTTGCACAATAATTAGCTATTGTAATAGTTTATTTTGGTGCATGAGTATGGCTATGTAGTACGGTATTTTACACAATATCAGTTCAATATCTGTTGCAGTTGTTCAACAGAAATATCAGTTCAATATATGATGTCTTTATCAATGTTTGCTACAGCTATCTTGCGCAATATCTGCTACAACTATTCAATAATTATCTATTGTGGTAGTTTATTTTGGTGCATGAGTCTCGATATCGAGGACATAGATAAATGTCGCTAGATTGCTCTAAATATGTATCTAATTTTAAAATAAGTTTGTTTATTGATACTTTTTTTATTAAGGATGCCGGTTCTTATAGAAAAATTTTCAAGTGAAGTTTCATCTCATCTTTAGTATCAAGTTCGAGCTAAAAAGTATCAAGTTCAGTCCTAAAAAATGTTGGTGAAGATTAAGATCATGATGAATTGTTACCAGAAGATGGTTTGCTATGAGCATCTTGTTGTTTTCAAAGATGGGATGTCTACTTTTTTTTTTTTTGTATTGGGCTACGCTGAATCAGAATCTATGTGTAACTTTGTTCAGGATACCCGGCTTGCATTGTGGCTTGTCATTCAGTAATAAATTGGTGCTTCCTGCGGAAAACTATCATTCTTCTTTATAACATATGTGAAACTTTCCAAAATAATTAAATTTCTGTCTATTATACGAACAGAGAAACTTTGTCAGGTTTAAAAAACATGAACTGTAGGAAAAGACATTTTTTTGAAAGAAAATAGATTAAAAAACATATATGAAACTTTGTCATTACGTAGCCTGACTTACATATTATTATCAAGTTTGAAAGACAATATCAATTATACGGGAAATTTTGTCCAAATCTTTGTAAAAACCAAATAAATGGAATTCATAAAATTAGTTAAAGGTGATAACAACAAGCTATTAAAATTTAACATTTATTAAAGTGGGAAGAACTAAAAGATCCCAATTCAATAATAAATAAATTAAACTCTTACTGCTAACTAAATCTGCAACAACTGGTTTACACACCATCTGGACAGAATACTTTAATACCATCTGCAATTGTTGTCACGAACAACAAATCATTATTAGAGAACATGCGTTGAATGCTAGTTGATATGAAAAGTTGGTTACTACAAACTCCATAAAAAGAAGCTAGAACTCACTTGAAATTGACGCGTCGATGATATAAGAACATCCTAATTGAAAATATTACAAACAAAGAACATAAATCAACATCACAAACAGCCGCTCACATACTTAAGTGAGTTCCCAGTAAATCAGTTCCTAAGAGACTTTATGAATTATGGATTGAGAGAAAACCGAATTTAAGATACTCACGTGTTTGGAGTTATCCTGCTGAAGCTAAATTATTTAATCCACATATTAGAAAATTAGAATCTAAGATTGTAAGTTGTAATTTTATTCGCTATCCTGATAGGTCAAAGGGGTTTCAATTTTACAATTCAATCCGCGCTACTAGATTCATGGAAACACGTCTTGCTATTTTGTTTGAGAATGATGAAATCAGTGGGAGTTTAAAAAGTAGAAAAATTGATCTTGAGGAGGTTTGGATTTATATTTCATCACTAATTATCCAAGAGACAGTTATTCCTACTATTCAAATAATTACACCTCCAGTTCTGAATTATACAGACGACTCCTTGACTGAAGGCTCAGAAGCTATTCACATTATGCCTAATGATGAAATACAGACAAACCAGCCTCCTATTATACTTCATGAACCTCCTATGATAACTAATGAACCTTTACGAAGATCACAACGAGAAAAAAAGTATGTGATCCCTAATGATTATGTTGTGTACATGAATGAAGATGTGCATGACATACGAAAAGTAACTGATTTCACTTCATTTAAGAGTGTCATCATGTCTAGGATTCCTCAAAGTGGCTTGAAGCCATTGAAGATGAAATGAAGTCTATGAGCATTAATGATATATGGGATTTAGTAGAAATTCCCAACGGAGTCAAAATTGTCAACTGTAAGTGGATCTACAAAACTAAATATGACTCTAAGGGAAACGTTGAAAGATTCAAGGCAAGACTTGTAGTGAAAAATTTTATGTAAAGAGAAGGGATTTATTATATTGACATTTTCTTTCCCATTTCTAAGAAAGATTCACTAAGAATAGTTATGGCATTAGTGGCTCATTATGATTTAAATTTGCACCAATTGGATGTTAAAACCGCATTCTTTAATGGTGACTTACGTGAAAATGTGTACATGGCTCAACTAGAACGTTTTGTAATAAAGGAAAGGAACACATGAGATGTCAGCTTAAAAAGTCAATTTATGAACTAAAACAAGCGTCTAGATAGTAGTATCTTAAGTTTGATGAGACAATAAGAAAATTTAATTTTATTGAAAATAAGATGGATAAATGTAATTATGTTAAATTTAGCTAACAACGATAAGAACATGTCGCATGAAACAAAGAGTTTCTTATCCACTCATTTTGATATGAAGGAACTCGGTGATGCCTTTTATGTTCTAGACATTGAAATTCATCGAGACGGCTCCAAAGAAGTATTATGTTTGTCTTAAAAGCCATTTATTGACAAAGTATTTAAGAGATACAACATGAATAATTGTTCTGCTATGGTTGCTCCTATGGTAAGATGATATATTATTCTAATGTCCAAGAAATCAATTAGAAATTGATCAGATGAAGATGATTCCTTACACTTCAGCTGTCGAAAGCATTATGTATGCTGAAGTGTGTACACATCCTGATTTAGCTTTTGTAATCGGAATGCTTGACAGATTTCAGTCAAATACAGGACTTGATCATTGGAAAGCTATTAAGAAAGTTTAACATTATTTGCAAAGCACTAAGAATGACTTATTTACATATAAGAGGACCAATAGCTTTGAGGTTATATGTTATTCAAATGCTAATTTTGTGGGGTGTGTAGATAGTTAAAAAAAATCAACATTTTGATACATTTTCACCCTCGCATGAGGAGCTATTTTATGAAAAAACTCTAAACAAGAGCTTACAACATCTTCAGCAATACAAACTGAGTTTATGACATATTTTGAACACGAGACAAGCAGTGTGGCTTAAAAAATTTATCTCAGGCATGAAAGTGGTTGGCAGCATTTCTAGATCACTTAAGTTATACTGCAATAATGCGGCCGCATTATTCTTTCTGAATAATAACAATTCAAGCCGTGCTTCCAAGCATATTGACATTAAGTATCATGTTACAAAAGATAGAATTATAGATCAGACTATTAAAATTAAGCATATAAGCATTAAGCTAATGTTAGCGGATCCATTCACTAAAGGTTTACCACCTAGTCTCTTTCAAGAGCATGTTGCCGACATGAGTTTAAAGGGTAACCTGTGATCTGATCCTGAAAAAGAGGACCATAATTATGGACCAACTCTCAATAAGAATTAATGATTATCCTAACGAGATAGACTAGTGTGCTATAGGTATTGGAGTTTCAATGACATCATACTTGCTTAACTCAATATCTTGGTATGCTGATCTATTGAGTGTGGATTTATGTTGATCAGCCATTCAATTCAGTATCCAAATAGTAAAAATCACCATCAAAACAATTAACACTGGATGAACGAAGACATTTATCACTTCAGACCATTTATTAATTTTGGTAACTATAATGCCCAAATCCAAAAGGTAAGATATCGAGTCTCAAGTCTCATCCGCTTAATGGATACCCGTCAAATTTTGTCAGTGTGACTAGATGATCATGGACGAGGTCGGTGTGATCACTATAGAAGTCCCTCACATGAGAAGAGTGATAGATCGTGTATTCATGATATATTAAATTTTTAAATATAACTTATTTTATATTGTTTTAAGAGTAAATACTAATGATTTTAGTTACATGATAACTAGGACTAAAAGTTGAATCTAACCAAAAGAGACTTGAATTAAACCATAATAGATGTCGGTGAAGTTGCGACAAACAATCAATTTCCGAGACCTAACTTTCATGGTTCAGGATGCATTGAAAATCTTTAAAGTGTCATCCACTTCATTCATTTTTTGACAAAAAGAAAATTTCGTCTTAAGAAGTGAAGCGTACAAGAAAGATGAGACACATGCGCCAATCTACTTCTATGTGCACCTGTCTCCAAATTAGAGAAGCTTTCTGCAATGCTTACCAAATTTTGACAGCTTCGATATTTCACTCAGCTTCATATCCAAGTCATTCAAGCAGATTTCTAATCAGATTTGTTTTAGTAATTCTACTCATGTTGGGATGCCTGATTCTATTCATATATATTCGGTCTGACTTTCACATTAAATAAAGATTCATTGTCACAAAAACATATCTCTTCCCCTAGAGATCTCAAACTAGGAGAGAAGACAGAAAACACTGATATTGTCCTAGTTGCTGAGTTTAAGAAATTGTATTTTTCATTAGTAAAGATTTCTTGATGTCTCTTGAATGCTATTGATGTCTGTGAGTAGCTAATTCTCTTTAACACTTTAGCTGAGAATATGATTGTGACTATACATTGTGAATTTGTTTTTAATAACAATTTATGTAATGAAAACTACATGTTTTTGCCCGACCATACTTAATAATTGAACTAGAAATAAATGAATAACTTGTAGAGAATTGCTCTAGTTAATAGTGTTTAATAAGAACTGGACAGTAATACTTTATCTAGGTGTCATCCATTGTTTATGAATACCTTACACACTAAATAATCCCAAGTAGTGAGAGCCTTTGGTATTTATTATACAAACTACATATACATATTTGAATCACTTAACATGTACAAGATGTGCAAATTAATTGCTTATGAAAATTAATTAATTAATTTTTTAAAAAAAATTTAGAAGTTACATGTTAAATATAAAAATAAATCTGTAAATAAATATGTTGAAAATAATGCAGAGATCATTATTATCAAAAGAACACAAAATATGTCTAAGGCTGCCAGAATGCTAAAGCATCAAAAAGGTTAATGGAAATTCTAACTCTATATTATTTTTATGGTTCACATTCAATAGGAGCGGCCTATTCCCCAGACCCTGATCACTCCATCAGTGTACCCGCTAAACAGCGTGCTTCCGTCAATACTCCAATTCAAGCTGGTGCAATATATTACCTATATAATTTTTTCAACAGAAAGAAAGAGTAAGATATAGCCAATGCGATATGTAATAGGATCCCAGCAAGAAAGTAGAAATATTAAATCAGATTGTTATGAGATGTATGAGCACCTCTGAGTTAAGCTTAATATAATTTGCAATTTCATGCTGCAAGTGGTTGAAACCACAAAAGTGAAAGTGAGAACCTAGACACTTCACAATTCATCATAACAAGGAACTTGTGAGTCTAAACAATGATCAGAAAAGCCACATAAATAAAAGAAGAAACTAGTAGGAATGAGCTACATTGCAAGGAAACTTCTGGACACTGCTGTTTCCTGTTTCCAAAACATTTCCTAAACATGATACTTCAGGAACTTGAAGGAAATACCACTGACTGATCATCATCAGAAACTAAAATGTGATAATTAATTGATGGTGACAATTGAGTTCCTAAGATCCCAAGGAAAGTGAATCTGTTGCTAAATATTTATTGCAATTAATACTGCTACCTGGTCATGATCAAGCCCAGGTAATAAAGGTACCAAAATCTAAGAGCCAACTAACTATCACAAACCAATTTATAAAATATGAGTCCAGAACAGAATGCTAATGAATTAAATTACTGTACATTCATGGTATGAATGTATATATAATGAATTCTCTTTATACTGCAGTGAAACAAAAGCTATCATACCTTCTTCTGGTTAGCAGTGCCAGTGGTATCGTCAGACTTCTCAGCTTCGGCCTTAAGATCAATCTTCAGATCCTCAACAATGGTTTTGCTCTCCAAGTCCCAAATCTTAATGCTCTGCTCGGTAGCAGCACAAAGCCAGTACCTATTGGGACTGAAGCAGATAGCGTGAACTATGGACCCAGCATCCAACGAGTAAAGCTTCTTCCCCTCTACCAGATCCCACAGCAAAATGACACCATCTTTGCCTCCACTAGAGCAGAGGGAACCATCAGGTGAGACAGCCACAGCGTTAACATAGCCCTTGTGGCCAGCCAATGTGGCCCTGAGTTTGCAGTTACTCAAGTTCCAGACCTTGACTGTCTTGTCCCAGGAAGCAGATACAATAGTTGGCAACTGGGTGTTGGGACTGAACCTGACGCAGGAGACCCAATCGGTGTGAGCATCACCATCTTGGATGACGTACTTGCACTCCCCGAGGGTGTTCCAGAGCCTAATGGTCCTGTCGCGGGAGGCGGAAACGATCTGGCGATTGTCGCTGGAAAAGGCGACAGATAGCACATCCTTGGTGTGGCCTACGAACCTTTTGGCGGAGACGCCGGCAGCCAAGTCCCAGAGACGGAGCTCGCCGTCCCAGGATCCGGAGAGGGCGAACTGGCCGTCGGAAGAGAGGACGACGTCCTGGACGAAGTGAGAGTGGCCTGTGAGGCGGCGGCGGGGGACGCCGTAGTTTTTGTCGTCCTTGGTGAGGGCCCAGACGATGAGGGATTTGTCGCGAGAGGCGGTGACGATCATGTCGGAGTTGTCGATCGGAGTGGCGATGGCCGTTACCATGTCGGTGTGGGCCTTCAGTGTGCCGCGGAGGACCAAGTTTTCTCCCATCTTCGATGCTGCCAACCGGAATCGGGCGAAAATTGGTAAGAAGATGATTTGTGCGGTATTAATACTTTTGAGATAGATTAGGGTTTCGCCGTAGCCGCACTAATGCAAATTAAAATTGATAAATCGAATCAAACCATACTGAGTAGTTGTGTGCACTATATGACTAAAATCGTTAACCGAAGTCGGTTAATTGAGATTTTTAACCGTGATTCGGTTAACTGAAAATTTGATTCGATTAATTAAAAATTCAGTTCGATTAACGGTTAAGTATATTTAATTATTCGGTAAACCTACTGACCGAATCAAATCCCGTCTCCTTTGTTGGACTCTATCCGTATTGATCTCTCTTTTTTTTCCAAAAATGCAGTGTTGATTCATTTCGGTCTTTCTATTTCTCTCTCATCACTCCCGTCTCCCCTCTCCCACAACCTTCTCTCCCATCGACCACAACGACCATCATCTTCTCTTCTCCTCCTCATCTATCGTCTCCTCTCACCTCTCCTATCCACAATCTCACCCCAGCCGATGCATCAGGCGGTGACCGCCATCGCGGGCCCGAGCAGAGTCGGAGATCCAACTCTGATCCACGCCGGACGCCGCTCCGGATCGCGGCTCCACCAGATCTAGTGATGCCCTACATGCCTCGCCGCTACCGCTCGACCAACCGACCGCCGCCTCTGTACGACCAAATCCGGCCAGATTTGGACCGGATTTGCCGCTGCTCCACCATCCAGCAAGCTCCGCCCATTCCACCACCAAATCTCCTCGTCCCAACGCCTTCGTCTCTCCCTCACACGACGCGTCGCTTGCCGCTAGCCAAATCCAGCCACCACACACACCGCGTCGTTTGCCGCTGCGCCAGATCTACGCGTCATCGCCGCCGGTGCAATTAATGACTCATCCCCACCAGAGGACCCCGTCGTCGCTGCTGCAAATAGGCCCAAATTTTTCGGTTAATATTAAATTAACTGAATTTTCATGGTTAACCGAAAATTCAGTTCGGTTAACTGCCAGTGATTTTTTTGTTCGGTTAATCGGTTCGGTTAACCGAATTTCTTAATCGGTCAGTTAAATACCAAAATTACACCCCTAATTCCGAGTCCGGCTGGTTCAGTCACATTTCTAAATTTTAAAAATGGATGATGGTTTTATTTTTTATTTTTTTTCAAATCAAAATTAAATTGAATTATTTCAATACATGATAAATTATATATATATATATATATATTTAATTGAATATAATATAAATGAATATTTTTATATTGTTATTTATATAAAAATTTCATCTCATAAATTTAGTAGATAAAGTTTATAAAAAAATAAATCAAACTAAATCAAACTAACTTATTTGATTCAATTTAGATTCAATTTAGGTTTTCAAAACTAACGGTTCGATTTTAAAATTTTCAAGCAGATTATGAATGGTTTGATTAGAATTTTTATTTAAAAATCATATCGAATTGTAAAACTCATTTTCAACCGTTAGTTTAAAGAAACTTGTTCGTGCACTGAAAGTATCACATCGAAAATTATGTCGTTTGAGCGTTTGACCTAGTTAAGCGAGTCCATTTTAATATTATCATAAATAAGAAAAAAAATTAGAAATAAAAACCTTTTAACTAAATCAGAAAAAATTCAAAAAAAATTAGATCAAAAAATTTAAATAAAAGTAAAATTAATCAATTATCAAAGTTATATTCAATAGTTATATATTTTTATTCACTAAATTTTAATAAATATTCATTAATTATAATCTTACATTCATCACATAAATATTAGTATTTATCATATAAGTTATGCTTTTAATTTAATCAATATATGCACAAAGGGGGCGGATCAGATAAAAACCAATTTGGATATGTAAACTGTGAACTGTTTTCAATCGTTGATTTTTCAAATAAATGCATGAAATTTTTTTATTTTATTAAATAAATACATGTTAACTAATTTTATTTTAATATTAAGCGGATAAAATTTAATTTTTAATCTAGAGTATATTCTCTGTTTTTATACCGTCATTTAAATATTAAATTCCTTAATTTACTCTTACTTTCAACACATCACTTTCAGAAAATTACAGCGAAGATCTTCTGTTCAAGAAAAACTAAAAGTTTTCTGTCACCTCCGTTCTCCACCGTCATCTGATGTGTACCACAATTACATTATGCACATGTTACGAATTAGAGATGGTGCATAATAATTTATCGATGCACAACTTGGTGCATAACCAATGAAGCAGTGCACATATTGCGCACTTTTTGATTTTAGGATGTTGCGTCATAATTTATTTATTAATTCATTATAATTAACCATTAGATGGGGCATTATTACATATTTGAAATGATGCACAATATATGGTACAATGTTACATATTTGGCTGTGAACTTATCCTCTTTTGGTGCACAATACATGGTGCATCATAATTTATTGATTAATTCATCATAATTTAATAGAAACACCATACTTCTCCTGCATATTTGTGTGCTCCTCCTTTTTCTCCTGGTTGAATTTCTTGCTCATCTGAGCTTGCTGGTAACACAATGAGATACCTTTGGTCATATTAAACCAGGAGAGATGGTAGTCTTCTTAGCCTCGTACATATCCACATAAACCATGAAAGATATTCCTCGCATGTCCTTGTTCATCCCGATCTGTATCCGCCTTATGGCCTTGTATTTGTCAAATATATTGTACATCTCCTCGCTCAAGATATTGAACAGAAGGTTGCGCATGTGCATCACCTTGTTCAGTTCTGAAGGTAGCTGCATATTTCTCATATGGAGGCTGATTGTTGCCAGTAACCACGCTTGCCCGCTCAACAATAATTTGTCTTTCTTCTTCCAGTTGACTCTTGTTGATGGTCGGTTAATTTATTAATTGGATATGACAGAGAGTATAGTGGGAATATAAATATGGAAAGACATACTTGGTAGGATTGTGAACATGCAAATTTGGTAAGGTTGTTAGAGTGAAATGGGGAACTAAAGTTTAACTGATTTTGTGTTTCTAAAAGGATAAAAATTTAATTTTATTATAAAATATTAAAATTAAATCTCAGCCATTAAATTTGATTGATCTAACGATTATCATTAGTCCACAGTTTATATACCTAATTATTTTTCATTTTATCCACCCTCTATGCACAAAAACATAAAAAATACATAAATAGGCCATCTTTCTCCATTTTGATTTAGATAAATTTAAATGAAATAAATTAATTAAAAAATTTAAATTCAATAGTTATATATTTTTAATCACTTAATGCCGATAAATATTCATTAATCGTGTACTTAGATTCATCACATAAATAATAGTATTCATAAGATAAGAAATTGTATTGATTTGATTAATTTATACATAAAAGAATCAAAACATAATCCTTATCAATTGAGACACTCTTTTTGGTGATGAAGAGGTCTAATAGATCTAACAGAGATATTCATTAGATGTAGAAGAAATTCATTAGTTTGGGAGGAATATTTATCAAATGGAGAGCAATGTTCATCAGATATGTATATATATTCATCACATTAACATCTATAAGAACCATGATCAAACATATTCACCAAATATTGTCTAATACAATCTCAATTTTTATTTTTATAATATAAATATATTTATAAACTAGACATTTGGAAATTTAGTTCGGCTATCATAATAATGTGCATGTAAGGTGTTATCCTTGTGCTTTCTTACATATTTGTTAATAGTAGAAGTTATTTTATACCCAGATCAACTTATTAAACATTATATTTTATTGGATCTGATCGATATTCTTGGATTTCTGTAATTTATATTTAGTATCTTATTAGATTGCATTTGGTATCCAACATGAGATAAAACTGTATTAGTAATACCGGTATTAATAATATCACCTAATAAGGTATTAATGTCTCTCTCCTTTCTTCTGTTATTGTTCCTCAGACGGTTCCGACCCGGATAAACTCTATTCTGTTGATGGGGCTTGAGAAAAGCCAAAAGACTGCATTGGGTTAGCTGAAAGAAGGTTTGTCATCTTGGTCTCGCCTTATGTAGGGCAACTACTGGCACCCTTGGAGTTTTGATCAGTCCCGGGTGTCTGGTTCAGTTATATGGATGACAATTTGATCCATAGTTTTTCTCATAAGGCCTCAGACTGAGTGGGTCTTCGAAAGAGGTTCTACTAGTATTGCTCATGCTTTCCCCCTTTAATAAATTCCTGAGCCAGCAAAATTATTGTCTGTCAGAGAATATCAATCGAGGCAGAATATTCTTGAGATCTTCCGGTGGGGAATAATTGATAAAAAATTATAATTATTATTATTATTATTTCAATGTTAGTTAATTTTTTTTTAAATTTGTGCAGCCAAAGGCGTTGGAATCATTCGAGACAAGTGTTGGAGATGAATTGAGGAAGAGGAGAATTCATTCTCTAGTTAGTTTTGAAAATCATGGCTGAGAAGAATTTGGCTGTAGAGGCAAAGAGGCGGTTGAAACTGATGAATGGCATGGCACGTGGAGGAGAATTGTTCTAGGGAAGTACGAGGTGGAGGAATTAATGTCCAGAGCGGATGCTGGCCAAAAACTAAAAGTAATCTTATGTTTTGAGAGATAGCAAGTCACTTGGGCAAGCGGACGCTAAGCTTACCACTACGTTTGGATGAGGAATCGAACTTCAATTGACCTAGAGAATGGAAATAAAGCTTACTCAGTGTTTGTGCTTTCAGGATTGCTTTTGCTTCTCAACCGTGACTTCTGGGTCAACAGAGAAAATATTGAGACTGGCTGACCCGAAACTTAATGTCAACATTGACATTCTTCTTTCACAAGTTTACTTTCCCCCAAAAAAAAAAACCACTTCTATGTGTTTTTAACTACAAAAGCATTACAAGCGACCACGAACAACAGAGAAAGTATTCGAGAAGGTCTCAATAACCCGAGAAGCAACAACTCAGATGTATGCTACTTCTGGCTATGCATAAGTATAGTTACCACTACAGGAGGAAGTCTGGAATGACTGAAGTTTCAGCTGCCTCGGTGAGTGGCCCGACTGCTACTTGACCAGTCTTCTCCTTCAGAATTTTTTGACTATTTCTCCCAGGACTTCTGTGTCTTCTCTCCTTTCCATGCAATCGTGTTTTACTTTTTCTGATAGAGGACTTCCCAGTCTCAATATTTTCTGTAGAAGTCATGTTTTTGGATGCCGAACCAGATATTCTCTCTTTTCCTCTCCTTCTACTACCCGACACACTCGTCTCGCTCTGCGGTAATGTTGATATAGTATCACCACCATGGAGAACATCCCTCACAGCACCAAAAAGTGTGTTCTCTTTTGGTTCAAAACATTCAACTACATCACGCACTTCAACTGCTTCATCTAGTTTTATGACCACAGGCCTTGGTTTATTATGGGTTGGCTTCTTCTTTGAACTAAGAGAATGCTCAGTGAGTATAGCCAGATCAAGAGCTTCGTCATTGAGATAATCCTTAGACTTGGAATCATTAGCAGGTGGATATTCATTTGACAAGACGTCTATGCTTTCAGGGGGAAGGTAATACAAGCCATGTCGCTTACGATGCTCAACAAGCAAGGATGTTGATTCGTTTGACAACGGTAGGTCGCCTTTCTCCTGAATATTAGAGCTAGTGACAATTCTTCCTTTAGAATTGCGATCTCCAAGGGAAAAAATTGCTGGCAAAGGTAACTGAAGATCATCACATATCAATTGTAGCTCACT
The DNA here is from genome assembly GCA_002312845.1 of Kalanchoe fedtschenkoi. Taxonomy (NCBI): domain Eukaryota; kingdom Viridiplantae; phylum Streptophyta; class Magnoliopsida; order Saxifragales; family Crassulaceae; genus Kalanchoe; species Kalanchoe fedtschenkoi. Next base: position 12,822 of record NQLW01000278.1, on the reverse strand, counting down.
AAGGTTTTCATTGAGGATGAGACCATCTGGTTTATGAACTCTTTCTTGAGCACTAATTGAGACTGGGACCAGCTCCTCAGAGAGAGCATCCTGCATGGCTTTGATGACACCATAATTTTTCTGCTTATCTTCTTCGCTAATTGATTCAGTTGTTCGTATACACCCATGCAGTTCTTGCTTTATTAACTCGCTGAAGGCATAGATATTTCTTGCTCTCTCTAGCAACTCTACCTCACAGCTGACTAGAAACGGAGCCAATGCCTTTTCAACTAGATTCACCAGGCTGAAGAGAGATTGAAGGGCCATTTTCTTTCCTGAAGAAACTGACGAGGATATTTCTCCAAGAGAGACTGTCTCACCGCCTGATTCAAGATGAAATTCATCAGCTAATTTATCTGCTGATTGTACATATAAGTCTTTATTATGATCAAAATCAGACGGAGGTTTATGGTCTGTATATGCTGGAAGCGAAGGGTCTGGCAGCTCAGAGATAATAGCTTCCTTTTTGGACAAAAAATAGTCAGCACAAAAGATTAGTATCTTTAAGCCGGAATGAACGTAAACAGCTCTGATGGCTGGCGGTAAGAGATTAGTACGTGGTTGCATCAATGCCTCAATTAATTCCAACGGATTCCTAGAAAATTCAACATACTCCCCAGATATCCAAGCAACCGCAGATAATATCCTGTGTACTAATGGATTACCAAGTAATGCGGGATCAATCAGCAATTCACGCCCAACATGAACAAGCCGTGGTCTAACATCCTTGACTCGAAGCGCAATATCTATCAATTGGCTCTCAATTTCTTCTCCCAGCTGACACTGTGGAATTCTTGAAATTTCACCAAGCAGAGTTACATACCAATCAAAGTCCATTATTATCTCATAGTAGTTCCTCGAGCATGTGGATAAAATGTATCCAACGATTTCATTGCAAAATTCAGGGTCAGATTTAAGCGCATAATTAACTAGGACCCTGGACATTTCAACAACATTATTCTCAGATACCATTGCCATCACAAGCCGCAATGATTCCAGTCTTATATTAGGATCTAGATCACTCAGACACTTGATAACGATTTCTTTGTTCTCCAGAACTGCCCAAAGGTGGTTTTGCGAAACAACAGCTAGGGCTTGCAACCCAAGATATTTAAGATTAGGATCTTCGTCAATAAGAAACTCCCTTGTCTTTGCAACTGCCAGTTTGACTGCAGATTCATACTCGGCCAGACTAGTCACAATTGTGCGAACACACTCAAACATCAGAGATTTTGCACCAGTCCTTCCCATATGTTCGCAAATGGGTTCAACCACCCTTTTTGTCAGTCGTGGCTCCAAGGGTGCCAGCTTGGCAAATATTTTCAACACCTTTATCAGCACCCAATTGTTTTTGGAGTCGACCAGAACTCGATAGAACTCGGGTGCTAATGGAAGATAAGCCTTTGGATCCCGGGAAGTCAATTCACAAAAGACCCCAACAGTGGCAGACACAGACTGTGGGTCAGAGCTGTCTAAATTCTCAACCAAGCGCTTAAAGCAAACCTTCACAGCATCAGAATACTTATTAAAGAGCCTGAGAAGAACAGCAATTGCCTTCTTCCTGACATGAATTTTGGTACTGGCTAACAATGTGAAGACTTCAGGCGTTAAGTCTCTAGCAAGATCAAGAGTAGCAATTTTGGAAAGACATTCAAGAGCAAGACAAACCTCAAACTGGTTACCACAGGTAAGATCCTTCCTGAGCTGATTAGTAATGAGGAGAATGACATCAGTGGCGTCGTGAAAGGACTGGGAGGCAGCAAGATAACCGATCTTCTTATGAGAAAAGTGGGAGGATCCCATGACTTCGGCGACATGAAAGGCGGCAAAGGACATGTCGACGGCGTAGATTGAGTTGAGATAGGTGAGCTTCTGGAGAGCAGTGGACTTGGTGTCCGGGTCGGTTGACTTGATCTCACGGCGGATCTCTTCCAAGGCTTTGGAAATGAAAGAGGATTCCCCTACTAGCTGCAGACGGAGACCCTTGATTAGGTCTTCGAGCGTGCGCTGGAACAGATTGTCCATTATCGACATTGGTGAATTACTCCCGGACTCAAATCAGGCGTTGAATTGAATCATCAACACCACCACCAGCAGCAACCACAACTGCAACTAACATTTCCCAACCGCAAACTTGTTCCACAAAAAATACGAGAAATTTACAAATCCGGTGTCGGATTCGTCGGAAAACGAGCGCAAGTATGTATGCCAATTTATAGTGTCGGGACTACAGTAAGATTGAGGAGTGGAATGGAAAAACGCCGATGATGATCGGGGCCGGGGGCGGAGCGTCAGCGGAGATGCAGATGGAGATAGACATTGCCATGAATTTACGAAAGTACCACTTTCATATGTTCGGGCCGGCACAGGAGGCCCAAATAAAAATTATTATATAATTAGTGGGAAGAAATTAGTTGAGAACTTTTTTTTATAAATTACGGACTAGTGAAATATTGTGAACCTTATTCTCATATTCATCACGAGTAAAGGTACCCGTCGTCCCGACGGTTCGATTCGAAAAAAATTAAAAATTGAACCAAATTATTAGTTATCCCTTTTTAAAATATGAAACTGAACTCCGAACGATTAAAGGCACTCATCGTCTCGACGATTCAGTTCGAGAAAAATTAAAAATCGAACCAAATTATTAGTCATCCCTTTTTAAATTATGAAACTGTAAACCAAACAATTTTTTAAAATTTGAAACCGAACCGAATCAGACCGGACTGGACCGACCGGTTCGGGAGCGTCGCGACTGAAATCCTATTCTATTATACATATAGATGAGATTAAGGGTTGACAATAGGATATTAATTAAAAAAATTACACTTTTAAGGCAGGTTATGATAGGATAATAACTTGCCCTTTCTTTTTAATGTCTATATTTATAATATTTGAATCGTTTTTCTTAATAATTATGATTGATTTATATTTTATTTTGTCTCTTATAATTTGAATATGAAGTAAAATGCCTTTGAAAAAGCAATTCGACCAAAAAATGTAAAGCTGATCAAAAATGGATAAAAATCAATTTCAGGCGTCAAATTGCAATTTCTTAAAAGTTTGTGAGACCTAACACAAGTTGGGTCGTGTTTGAAGAGTTTGAGCATGACTCGGTCGTGTCTACAAAAGAAGGACAACAGTTAGCAAAACCCGGATTGGGCTAAAGCATGAGCCAAGTCACGCACTCTTGAAGAAGATAGAAACACAATTCATTAGCACGACCCGGAAAGAGCATATTGGACTTTATACTTCATAGACCTCTTTAGCCAGCAATAATTCTTCCAATATTATCAAAATTACAAAATGTCAACTTACTAAAAAGAGACAATTAAATTCAAATCTTAACAACTTTCACATAGCATAATACAACTTCTTGCTAGAAAGGTCCAGAAAGACAAATTCCATTCAGAGTTGGAGTTTCAAAGATTAGGTCTTCCTCTATCACTCTTATTTTACTTTCATAATTATTTTATAATTGTTATTTCAATTACGCATAGTGAGTAATCGTTTCTGTTCTAGAATCCTGTGGATCTCATATTGTAATTTAGTTTTATCCTGTTCATTAATTAATAATATTTTTATTCATTTTATTAGTGTTTCTTTGAATGTTATTGTTTATGTCCATTATTTTCAGCATCTAGTTACTGCCATGCGTAGTAGTTTAGAATTTAAATATGTATGCTACAAGAACGTTGTTTGAGATTAAATTTACTACCCTCTCTGATAAAGCATTCCAATTCACGAAAATCATAATTGGGATAGTTTATATATTTTACTCATTTGTAGTTAATGATCCTACTCAACAGAAGACCGAAATTAGGAAATATCCTAAAAATACTAAGTAGATTTGTTTGTCCTGCTGCATGTCTATGAAATATTAGTTAATCACCCTTTGACTAATATTTGTGAGCTACGAAGACCAGAATCATCACACAGCACAATACGAAATCAATTGTATTTAATGGTTTTCAACGTAGAAACACCAAAAAGTTAGACTTGTAGAGAATAGTGAGTGTTATACCATATTATTAAAACTGTATGATTTGGATAATTTGTTTGCGCCTGAATAAGGTGCTTATTCACTATATTCGATTATTTCTATGTGTCATAGCTTTAAGTTATTTTTTCTTGTTTATAATTTTTCCACTGCTTTAATTCATTCACATAAAAGGAAACAGATATTAATTAGATCATTCGCACCTAGCAAATCTTTTAGTCCTCTTAATTCAACTTGTGGTTACAGATTTATTTGATTGCAATGATTCCAAAACTTTAAATTGACGTATATATGGTCAAAAATACGTGTGTTAGGCTACATAAGGGTAAATTAGACTGTAGATTCTTATATATTTTATCCTTATCATGTACTTCTTATGATTATCATGAACAAACATAGACTTGATCCGATTTTTATTTCAAGAAATGAAAAATTATTATTCAGCCGTTGTTCATGTCCAGTACGGTGCACAATAGTGGTTTACAAATGTGCTTGAGTTCTTTATAATAATAATATCACTACTTTTATTATAAATATTTCAGATAAGCACTATTTTTATTCACCAAGTTCACTATATTCTAGAGTTACAACATGGTGAACCATCTATGCGCATCAAGAACACAGTAGATGAATAGAAGTTTAGATATTTAAGATGGTGAATATTTGTTCACCAAACTCATGTTTACTGTCCAAAAAAAGTCTACAAAATGCAAAAAGTATTCCCCATCCTGCAAACATTCATCAAACCGAGAAATTTTTTTTCTAAATCCATGAGAACTCAAACTCATAGGAAGTAAATACAAAAACATATTAATACAAACCCATAAATAATGTTAACTATCCTTAAATAATTCACCAATTAAAATTAAAAAATATTAATTATCAAAAAGTTTAACTAATGAAAGAGTTTATATAACTTATGAATAATTCTAATTAGATGGATATACACTAAAAAGTAGAATGATGATCGCTAAAGGAACTAATAGTATCTATTCTTCATATATTTGGTTTTAAATAGCGACCACAACAGAAATTGGCGAGCAATAGTCATTGATGTCAACCAATTTAGTGACAAATAAAGATGGGAGCAGAAAAAATAATATACGATCGCTTTACCAACCAAATGGTGGCTCATGACTATTGAAATAGCGCATCATTGCATCCAAATGTAATTTGATCACTACAACAGTTTTAATTAATACGGCAACAAATGAATGTATGCATACAAGTGATGAATATATATACGCAAGTGGTAAATATATATATGTAAGTGATGAATATACATATGCAAGTGATGAATGTATGTATACAAGTGATGAATATATATATATATATATACATATATATATATATAAGTGATAATATGAGTTAATAATATAAATAAGTTTAGCAAAGATGAACACATACCTGAAAACTTGAATTGTGTGTCCTGATACGTTCAATAAATGAATTGAACTACTTTATTTATGCAAGTATAAATTAGTGGTAGGTCGGTGTGAGCTTTTGACATCACTTAAGATCTAAAACATACTTGAAAGTGCACAATGCATTTACGACATTTAGAGGTTGAAAGTATTATCTAAAGTGTAAGTTCATAATAACAATGTTTAATATTTAGAAGCATCATCTAAAATTTATTTTTAACGGCATTTGTTACTAGCAAGTGTCATCTTATGTGAATATACTTTATAGACAGCGCATATTTTTGAAAAGCGTCGTCTAAAGTTAGTAAATTTAACAGCATTTTCTATCGATAAGCATCGTCTTAATACTAATACTGTCTAATGTAAACAACGTTAAGTTTTTTTTGTATAGTGGTGTTTCACCAAAAATATAATATTGTCATTTGAGAATATGAGAGACATAATAGTTAACTTGATGAACTAAATTATGCTAAGTGCTTGTAAAAATTTGATGTAATCCATGAGGGGGAGGTGAGACGGTAAGCTGAGGAAATTCACATTAAAAGAAATCTAAAAGTGAGTTTGTATCATCATGCCACATCAAATTTGTCATGTCAATTCATCATTGTTATAAAGCCTCTTTTCACAAATCTTTTGTCCACATTAAAACAATCCTTTCAAACCTCTATTCATGGAACTCAGATGTCATATTATATCATTTTCTACTTTTTCATAAAATATTAATTACAAATGTCTTAAATTTATTTCAAATTTGATTAGTTGTATTATTAACTCATATTCATCACTTGTATATATGTATATTCATCACTTGTACACATACATTCATCACTTGCATATGTATATTCATCACTTGCATACTCATATTATCATTAGCATATGTATATTCATCACTTGTATATGTATATTTATCACTTGCATACACATATTCATCATTTTTATATTATATTCATCGCTTGTATACTCATATTCATCACTTGTATACTCATATTCATGAATTACATATGTATACTTATCAAATTTATATATAAATATTCTAATGGATATAAATTAGAAAAATATGAATTTATAATGTTTTATTATTTTATTATTTATAATCAAACTGATATTTTTTTAAGTTTTTTCTTATCTTTATACAATTGTTTTGATTTTTTTAAATTGTATAGATGATGCGTAATAGTATTCAAAACCACGTCGTTTTGAATTAATCAAAATGACACTCTCTAGAAGCAACACACAAGAATTTGCGGAGCGGATTGAAACACGTGGACGGTGAATAGTGTTGACTTTTAAGTGGCAATATATATACATATACTACGTAAAAAAGTCGGGTGTTGACGTCACGAGCCCTTACATCATCATCATCCCCTTCCAGGATGGCTTTTCTCCAATAATTTCTGTGTTCCTTCCTCCTCCATTCCACGAACCTTCTTTTTCCCCATTACTTTAAATCCACCATTTTCATCTACATCACCTTATCTCTCCCACCCCGTCCTCTTTAATTAGTTAAAAACAATATCTCTCTCTCAACTAATATCCTCAACCATCACCTCCTCGACTAATATCCTCAACGATGGCTGGCAAAAGGTACATTGAAGGTGGAGAGGATGAAGCCACCGAGAAACGACCAAGGAAGCACAACCTCGGTCTTGCCTCGTATGTCGATTATTATTCCTAAAACATTATAGTTGATTTGATTCTTAGGTATAAATAATATCATGTGTGTCTGCAGGGTTGTAGAGCGTGTGGTTATGGTAAATAATATGCAAATTATTGCTGCCGCAATCGAACCAGTGCTGCGGAGAGTGGTGAATAACTAACTACAACACCTTCTTATTAATACTTAAATCCTTTGTCCTTTATCACATGTTGTTTAAGATTAATTTGAGTAGATTAAGATGAAGTTAATGCTATTGGTTAAATAAATTTAATGAATGTGGGGTTGATGTTTTTATAAACAAATTCGTTCAAAAAGTAAAATTGGTAGATGATTACTGGTGGAGAATGTATTTTGAATATGATAATGAAGTGATTAATGTTTGACATTTTAAGGTAGTTGTTGACATTAAATACGCATTGAAAATTGTTAAGTGACAAGTAAAAGTGGACAAAAAAAATCGATTAAGTGACATGTAAAAGAGGACTGAGGGAGTACTTACTAGTACTCCCTCCATCTTCTAATACATGTCGTTTAAAATTAATTTGAATAAATTAAAGTGAAGTAAATGTTAGCGATTGAATAAATTTCATGATTTGGTGATTGATATTTTTTTCAAAAAATTCGTGCAAAATGTAAAATTGATAGATTGTTGCTGGTGATAAATAATTTTTTATTGATTATGATAAAGAAATGATTAATGTTTCAAGGTGTTGTTGATATTAACTACGTTTTGAAAATTGCTAAATAACAAATAAAAATAGATAAAAAAATTCAATTAATTGACACGGAGGGAGGGAGCGAGCGAGTATAGAGCTAACTTAGCTACTTGTCAAATTTCAAATAGTGTGCCCGTAACTAACTAACTAACCATATGCAGGTGCGTGAAGAAATTGAAGAGGGACTACGACGTCGTTCCATCAAACTTACCAAATCTCCTTCCCTCCGACTCCACAACTCTTCTTCTTCTTCCTTGCGCCTAGCCTTTTCCACCACCCTCTCATCGCCTATATTCACCGAAACAAAGATTTCCACCTCAGACGGTACTCCGCTCAACATCCTTCTCCTCGACTCCTCCTCCAACCCCACAGCCCTCCCTTTCCGCATCAAACTTGAGGTCCTTGTTCTCGATGGAGACTTCAACAACCCTGACGACACGTCATGGACCACCGAAGAGTTCAAACGCAAGATTGTCAAGGAGAGGGCGGGTAAGCGGCCGCTGCTGGCCGGGGAGTTGAGCTTGGCAATGAGGGATGGGGTGGCACCCGTCGGGGCCTTGGAGTTTACCGACAACTCCAGCTGGATCAGGAGCCGTAGGTTCCGCATTGGTGTCCGCGTCACTCCAGGGACTAATTCTGGTGGCTTCACCATCTCAGAAGGTATCACCCATGCCTTCGTTGTCAAGGACCACCGTGGTGAACGTAAGTATAATTCCTCCTTCATTTTCTTAAATTATTTATAATGTTTTTTTTATTTATATAATTGTCTTTAATCATGATATATACTTACTGTATTAGACGTTGTTTTTAACTGTCGACTAAAACTATTACGGGTTAAAATATACACATAAAATTACGGTCTTTAATATCATTTATTGAAGTATAACGCTTAGTTAAGTATACTCCATTCGACCTCTAATACATGTCGTTTAAGGTTAATTTGAGTAGAGTAAGATCAAGTAAATGTTAGTGGTTGAACAAATTTAATGAGTGAGTGGTTGGTGTTTTTTCTAAAAAATTCGTACAAAAAGTGAAATCGGTGGATTATTACTGGTGATGAATGATTTTTTTATTGATTATGATAAAAAAGTGATTAATGTTTAACGTTTTAAGGTGATTGTTGATATTAAATACACATTGAAAATTGTTAAGTGACAAGTAAAAATGGACAAAAAAATTTGGTTAAGTGACATGTGAAAGAGAACAGAGGGAGTGTACTGCTAGTAGTCAAAATTTAATCCAAATGGAGGCTAGTTTCATAGTTTTGATAACTCTATCTACCAAGCTTAAAAATTTGAAGTGATAACACTTATTATGACCACACTTAGAACTCAAAAAATGGATGTAGGTTTGTCCTTTGGTTAATTTTCATCCAAATTTGGATACGTTCATAACTCATAAATGTGGTCTGTGTAATGTATATAACTCACACGTATAAATATGAACAACATAACCACACTTCAGGTTGGTTGTATGATCACTTATAAAATGTAGTAATAATGTGGTCTGTTATATAGGATCTCATTTTTTTTACATGGCTTATTCGTCTCTTATTATCAAATTTGGTATTAAATGTCACGACCCCAAAAAATATAGATCGTGATGGCGTTTTGACTAGTCTCTTTTTGACCTTTAGTCAAACAAGCCTCGATGAAGAAAAATTCAAAGTCGAAAGACCCAACATACAATGAGTACTTTGGTGGTTGAAATTACAAATGGTGGAAACTTTCATACTGGGGCTTTGAGCGTCGAGTATAAAAGAGGTGAGATCCTTCGAATAAAAATTTAATGCAGCTTTCATCACTCTTAGTATAATGTTTAGATTTAATATTTTGATTATGAGAGTGGCGATCCTCATTTCAAATGCATAGTTGGACTTTGCAGATGAACTTGAGTCTGATATCCAAACTTTGAACATTGGATTTGTGTATATGAATTTTGAATGTGATTGTTGGCTAAAATACGAGATGATAAATTGTGGTTATTTAATGATGTAAATTGCAAACTTACTTAGTGCAATATCAATATATAAAAACCATCAGAGAAAGACAATTCGACGAGGTGTCAATTATTTTAAGTGGGTAAAGATGTCAAAGATTGAATCTGACTAAATACTCTCAACAATTGATTTATGAATATCGGTTATAGATTATCACTCTCAGACTAATCGTATATTGAAAACTAAAAGCAATAAAATGATTATAGGAGAGAACGTCAATATGGATTAGATATTAAGACACCTCCACTCATTGTGCTTAAGTCAACAAGGATAACAACAACTCAAGTGAGAGAGGATATCATACGATGACACTTTGATTGGATAAGATACATGTAAAAGTTTAATCATGATAATTAAGTCGATGAGGTAGTCCACAACTTGAGTGAGGGGGGTGTCACAAATTGGTACTTTGATTGAACTGTATACTTGTAAACTATCAATATGATAGTTAATTGGACATAATATTTGTAAACTGTTAATCATGATAGTTAAGTTGTCGAGGATGCCGATAAATCGAGTGTGGGAGGATGTCACAAATTGGCCATGTGATTGGCTAGGAGACCTCTTCTCTGCTTTATTGTTATTTTCATAATTATTGAGTATTGGACTTTCGATAGGTCGGATGGCGAAGTGGATAATGGATTGTGAAACTCGACTTCAATTGAGTCTATTAGTATGTAGATCACATAAATCAGATAAGTGGCTTCCCTTAAGAGCTAATATGTAAGGAAAAAAATTGTGATGTTTCTTTTTAAAGAAATGAAGAAAGCTTCATTAGCTCTTTAGGGGGAGTGATGGTGAGTTTAGCCACCCTCTGAGTAAGTACTCGAATGCAATTCTAAGTGAGACCAACTTATAAGAGACATGAGCGGACCTTTAAGTGGTGTATCTAGTCGCAAAGATCTCCATAAAGTATTGACCTTATGGACGTCGTTAAAATGGGTGGGGCTTCGACGACGCGCAACAAATTGTCACCCTAAAGTAGGTGTACGATATAACGAGTATACAGGTCTGAGGGATCCTTGGATTAGATTTCCCTTAATGGGATCCGATAATTTGAAGAGAACTTGAAAATGAACTCTTGTACACTAGTTGAAGGTTCGACAGAGCGAAATCTCGAAATAGATCTCATGGATTAACATATATCTGGACATGGTGAGGTGTGACTATTTACAGAGATGTTCTCATATATTTGGGTGTCGTACGTACAATTTTAAATATCATAAAGTGTGTGAGAATTGTAAGAGATATCAGTCATTAAGCTACGATCGGAACACAAGAATATTTCTATTAAAATAAAAATGCTAAAAATAAAAATTTCAACTATTTATTTTTTCATTTTGGAGCACATGCCATAAGATACTATATCACTCATTGATTTCAAATAAGCTAAATTGAGTTACAAGTTTAGGATAAGGTGTGCGACGAAAATAGTTGATGAAAAATTTAAAATAAAATTCGATTAAATTAAAAACTATTTTAATAATTTCTTCAAAGTTTCCACTCCTAACCAAATAGGAATAGAATTGCATGAAATTCTTTAAAACAAATCAATTTTACCTCTCATTATCCCATAATAAAACTAAAAAATTAATTCTAATTTTCTTTTGGAAAAACACACCCCTAATATGTGGATGTTTAGTTCTAAACGGCGGCCTTCTAGACGTCTAGGCGCCCGATTAGACTCTGGGCGTTTTAAAAACGTTCCGCCTAGCGCCTAATTATTTCATATATTTAATTTTTAAAATAATATTAAATTTTATATGTATAATTTTATAATTAATTACTAAATATATTATTAATATATATAACTCCGCCTGACCAACTGATTAATCATTTCGATTAATCTCTGCCCAACCGATTAGTCACTAGACTTTACGTCCACCGTCTAGGACCGCCTAGCGCCTTTTAGAACAGTGCGGTCTTGACGAGTGGATCTCAATTTCATACCGAAACTGAAATTCAAATTGGTTTAAGAGCGAATTGAGACCCGGGTTCGGTTCAATAGTATGAACCGATTCAAACCGGTCCAATTAACCGATTTATCACCGGCCGATACCCTTCATCGATTTTACACGGTCTTATCTGCTCCAATGCAGCAGCGCAGTATCGTTTCATATTGTATGATCAAAGTGAACTTCGAAAATCGCACACATAAATTGGACAGATCAATTTACCGAGTTCGTTCATTGACACTATCCTGGTAGTCAGCATGTCCGCCGGTGCAATTTCGCCGAATTCCAATCAACTGATGAACACCCACCACTTGTTTGATGAAATGTCTGAATGGCGTCCACACACTATTAAGTCCGGAACTGAAAAAAATTCAAATGGGGCACATCATTTGGGTCGGGGAAAAAGATTGATGTTTGTTTGCTGCTGCATGTGATGATCCAGCTCCGCTGAATCTATCGGTGGCTCCACTGGCCGTCTCCTGTGAGCCCCTTTTTTACATGGTCCCTCCCTAGTTATGTATCTGTATTGACCCTTCAACGGTTATGTTCTTTTTACCAGACAGTTTCTGCGTATGATTATTTGTTGGTTGTTTAGGTTTGGAAAGTGTTATCGGTGATGGGACTGTTTACTAGCTGTTGCACATTAATTTTTGGGATTTTCAAAGCTTTTCACATACCGGGTTAGAGTCGCCCATCGCTGATGCTGCCAAAAACTGTTGTTTCTGGGCTGATTGAAGTTTCAACTTAATGCTTTCATTTTTATCCTTTTGGTATAACCTTATAAAAGTAAATCTGCAGTTGATAACGCTATCTACTTTGATCTGTTTGAAATTCATATGTATTTCTATTGAGTATTTCTTGGTTTGTAGAAAAATAAGGGCCCTACTTGAATGATACACCATACAAATTGTGTCTGGTTGGCTTTCTTGTAGGCACTCTTTTGATTTGTTTGTCATCTTTGTCAATGCATTGTCACAAAGTGTCCCTAGGGACATCAGAAGTGTTGAATCTCTATGGGAGGTAAGCTCTACT
>NQLW01000276.1:0-11009 GCA_002312845.1 Kalanchoe fedtschenkoi | reverse complement strand
TCAACTCAAATCGCACGGATCCGGCAGAGCTGGTGCTGGAGTTTGCAGTCAGGGCGGCTAGGATGACATCGGCGTACCCGCGGACCGGCACTAACGGCTTCGAGATGTCGCGACTTGGATCTCCGGTGCACGGATCTGGCTGGCTGCTTGCTAGACTTCTCCGGCCACTCGATGGTTTGGCAGCGACAAATCCGGTCCAGATCTGGCCGGATCTAGCTGAGCTTGGCCGGATCCGCTACAGATCTGGCTGCTTGCTGTTTGTTTGATTGTTTCTTGCTGTTTGTTTGTGGTCTGCTTGCTATTTGGTTATTATTTGCTTGTTATTTGGTTGCTATTTGTTAGATGTTTTCTTGTTGTTTGTTTACTGGCTTTTTTTCTGTTTGTTTGATGTTTTTTTTGGTTTTTTTGCTCTCTACTGACCTCCATCGGCGCAGGAGGCATACGGCCCTGCATCCTCGCCTTTGCGGCAGACCAATTTGAATCAACGAATTCCGTCACAGCCACTCAAAAAGGCTTCGGGAATCGGCCTTGGGATCCCAACCATAGCCATGGGGTTGTTCCTGGTGACATTCTTACTGGGTGGTCTGCTTTATAAGAAGCTGAGACTTGGCGGCAATCCTCTGACCAGACTGGCGCAAGTGGCCGTCGCTGCGGTCAAGAAGAGGAAAATGTCTCTCCCTGATGATTCCAGTAAGCTGTATGTGAACAAGGAGCTGGATGCCACCATTTCCGTGCACGGCAGGCTCTTGCACACTGATCAGTTTAGGTAACTTCACCGACTTAAAATCTTTTTTTCCCCAAAAAACAGTTCTGAATGACATGTTTTGTTGAACAAAATTATGTGTGAAGGTGTTTGTACAAAGCTGCAGTGGTGACAAGAAAGGAGGAGCAAGTGCAGAAACCGAACTTATGGAGGCTGGTGACGGTGCACGTGGTGGAGTAGCTGAAATCCATCATCAGAATGTTGCCGAACATTATTTGTTGTTTGTTACTGAGATGTGTAGCTGCTCACTTCCAGACAAGTGTTCTTAATTTTTTTTATTTTTTTGTTATTGTACGAGTGATTAAATGAGCTGCTCATTTGTATTAAATCGAGCTCGATCCGAGCAATTAAATCGAGCAATTAAACGAGCAGCTCGTTTAATTCTTAATCGAGCTCGATCCGAGCAATTAAACGAGCTGCTCGATTTTTTGACGAACCGAGCTCGAGCTTTACTTGTAAACGAGCCATTTGTTCAAGTACGAGCTGAGCTCGAACCGAGTTCGAACTTACCAAAAATATTTCGAGCCGAGTTCGAACAATGATTTTTTAGGCTCGTCGAGTACGAGCCGAATTCGAGCTAGGTATATTTTTAATCGAGCCGAGCTCGAACAAGCCAATACTCGGTTCGGCTCGGCTCGTTTGCAGCCCTACACAGAGGCAGAGAATGAAGAAGAAAATGTCATCGTTCCAAAACGGTCACAACTTCAGACGACGTCGCTGCATCTGTTCCAAACATATGTTCCCTCTCTCCTGTTGTCTCAAAGCTCAATTCCAACAAGGGGCCTGAGTTCATACGAATTGGATATGTGAATGCTATTGCACTTAGCTCCATTTATTCTCAGCATTAAACCTCGAGAGAGGTTGAACTTAAAGATTACTCTCATTGAAGTTTTCCGTATAATAAGAACGTATCATACGAGTGAAAGAAAGAAGACATCTCGCCATACCTTAATAAGGAGTCAAAGTCAAAGGTGGTGGGGAGTGTTTAAATTCATTGGATTGCATGCTTGCCCTTGTCCAGCAATAGTTGAAAACACAATCTGAACCATCCTGGGAAAATAACTCAGCCCACCTGTCATTACATTTCCCATGTGAAATATATATAACATCTTCAAACTCAGTGACCTGTTGAGCTTTGATGCAGACTTGTCTTCCCATGCAGATGGTTAATGGCGTGTAAGGAGACTGAGAAAGCGCAGCTCAGAAAATCAAGAGGAAGTTCCTGTAGAGACAACCACATGCGTTAGACAACCAACGTCCACATATTGCCCCTCCAGGCTGTAATGCTAGTGCAATTCGAATGTTAGGTTTCTTGCCCTAGCTTACATCTGACATAGAATTGAAGCATCAGGTACTACAGGCGATCACTTTGTAAGTCCTCCTCAAGACAGTGATAGATAAAGTGATCGATCTTGAACATGTTTTCTTCCACGTCTCAGCCGGTCGAAACTCTAGCACCCAAATAGTGGTCAGCTGGAAAGAATGAAATCATTAAATATTAACAATTTTAGTTAAATTATAAGCACACAGCGGTTGACACAGAAAGCATTCTGTGATTTGAAATGTGGCAATGAGGACGGAAAGAGGGAGCCCCCTTCAGTCCAAGCACAGATGAAAAGGATGCGAAAATATCTCCCGCATCATTCACACAGGCGCCAGCAGCAGCAATTATCCAAGCTCTGCCAAGTGCTTGAACGAATGAGCCGGCAGATATTTCAATCCCAATAAACATCCATGGGTGGGCTGAAGGAAGCTCACTCTTTCTATTCTCAACATAACTTAAAATAACGTAACTCAGAACAAACAAGGAATTGTTTTGGATGATTTAGATTAGGACATCAACAGATGAGCTATCTAGAACAGCCCACACAAAGCAGATCTACCGAAGTGCAGAATCACTCTACAAGATCATCAGTACACAGGAAATAACGTGGCTAGCATAACATTCTGATAAGAGAGAGAGAGAGAGAGAGCTAATCCACCAACATAATGCTTTGAAACATGTACAAGCAGTAGATATCATCAGAAGAACAAAACAAACTCCTCCGCTTTTGCAGCCTCCACATGATTATTCCAAACTACACTCAAACCGATACCAAACAACAGTGAGTTGCAGGTTGAATGAGAGGGTGTGTTTATAAAGGGTGATGCTCCAAGGAAGAGTGTATAAGGAGAGCAGTAGTAGTTGTAGTATAGTAACAATATAAAATGAAGCAAGCTAGTAATGAGGTAGAGATACATGGTACCACCCTAGCCATACAAGCAGTAGCAGGCAATAGGAGCTTCTTTTACATATATATTTTAAAAAGGAGAAAAAATGAGCGGAAACCCCTTTTTCCCGGGAATAACCATACGAGGAAACAGACCCGTCGTCCCATCTATCAGTATCAAATGTCAATCTCAATCAAAACGAAGAGGACCTTTACACGCCACAACTCACGAAACCCAGATGCGCAAGCAAGGCACCAAGAATCAACAGATTTGTTGTTAACAACTACAATTACGAAGGCGGTGTGGATCCGAGAGAGAGAGTAAAACCCTACAGCCAAAAGTATGCGGTTGCAGGAATGGAGGGAGATGAATAGATTATGGAAAGGGGATGAGATTAGATGATGAAACTTGATTGATAGATAATACGTGTACGTACGTTGTTGTAATGTGAAAGAGGAGTGGAGACATGGAGGAGGGGCGGGTCGCTTTCGCTGGTGAGTGTCATCAGCAGGAACATCAAGAGGGTACGTAAGAAAAATGAGACATAGAATTGTAGAAAGAAGGATTGATGAAATTGGTGAACGGAGTGTCGCTTTATTTATACTATTATATAAGATACGAGTTATTCTTGAGTGCATATAGTTTATCACGTCTATGTGGACACCGTTAATACGAAATATCACGTGTCGCATTGAAAAGATAAAAATATTTCAAAATTAATAATGAATCGTCACGTATCATTTTAATTTTTCAATACGACGCGTGACGCTTTATGATTGATGGTGTCCATTAATACGTGATTAATTATGTCCACCCAAAAGCGATTGTTACTAATATTAGTCAGTGTTCTAAAAATCCTTGTTCTGAACCGATTAATGGCCGATTAATCGCTAGGCGGTGTTGAAACGTTCCGCCTAGCCGATTAATTGTCAAGACTTAATTTTTTATAAAAATAATATTTTTAATCATATATATTTATAATTAATTATTAAATTTATAATTAATATATTTAACTTCGATTAACTGTCCGATTAATCACCACCTAACCGATTAATCGCTAAACGTTTTACTCACCACCTAACACCACTTAACGTTTTTAGAACACTAATATTAGTAGGACTCTAATTTGACAAGTAGCAGATGAAAGAAACAAAATAACAGCAACAAACGCCTCACACTCCTCCCTAATCATCATTAATTATTTTATTAATAAATGCCTCCCTTTGTTGCCCAGCCTAATGCCCACTTCACTCATTTACTTCCTTCCTCAGTTCCATCTTTTCTATTATCCTGGATCGTCTTTTTTTAGAAATGTCACCAAAATTATGAGAAAAATACAAATTTTTTTCTAATATATTTCTTGTTTTTATTATTCTAGAAAATAGTAAATCATATATTATTATTAACCCATTAAAAATTAAGAAAAGGACCAACAAAGGCACACTCTTACAAATTAAAAGATGTTACTATCCTGATTTACAATTTTAAAATACAGAAAATTACAAAAAGGAGGATTGTACTATCACATTTTTAAATTTAACATGCATTATTATCAGATTTTGTAATTTCAATGAATGTTTCAATTTGGGGTTGTTGCACATATAATTAATTTACGATTCCACATTAACATTTTAACTTTCCTTAGAATTACAAATTTGGATGTATTGTGTAACTGATTGTTAACACATTTCTTTCCTAAAAATATTTTTTGTATGAAAAAAAAGAGAGAGTGCAATTTAATAATTATCTCTAAAATATCTTTATATAATATAAAAATATGTAACATTGAAGTTAAGAAAGTTATTTAACATCAAATTCTTTCAAATTCTCTTAAATTAGGAGGATTTGAAAATGGGTTAGGAGGGATATAGGAGGGAAAATTTGGTTATGTTTGAAAATGGATTAGGAGGGAAAATGGATTAGGAGGATTTAACATCAAATTTTTATGTACAACCTAAGGTTGTGTTTGGTTAAGAGAAAATTTGGTGAAAAGAAAAATTTGATGAAAAATTAGTAAAATTCAATGTATGACTTAAATTGAAAATAGGAGGGAAAGAATATTACGTGGAAAACTGAGTGAAAAATGTGATTCTTACCTCTAAAAAATCAGTCCGATTAAATTCAATATCTCTCAAACAAATGACAATTTTTTGTACAAATTCAACACATTACATCAAGTTGAATGTATGAATTGATGAAAGATTGATATCTTTCTACCCATTTTTCATAAAAATTTTCATGATAATGGAAAATGAAATGGAATCTTTAAAATGTTCTTTGATATTTTTCTTATGAAACCGAGCAATGGAAAATTAAATGAAATCTTTTAAGGATTTCATTCATTTTCAATTTTCCCTCAAAATTTAATTTCCACCAAATTTTTCTTAACCAAACACAGTTTAAGTGTCCGATTTTAATGAGATTAATCGCGCAAACTCAAATTTTGTGTTCTCACTTGAAGATGACCCTTCAACCAAATCTGAACAACATTGAGGATGCGTGCATTGAAAATGTCCAGATAGACAACTGGTATGATACCAAGACGACAACTTCTTTACTTATACTCAACATTTTTAAGGAGTGGCCACAAAAAAGTTGACTGTCAGTCAAAATGTCCATTGAAATTTCGCAACCTTTCTCCCCTTTTGCAATTTTTTGATGTTGCCCATGTCGGGCATTCGTCATCAGTGTCACACAGGCGCCGCGCAGCAGCTTGAAAAAATTGAAAATTTGATGCGCATTCTGTCAATTAACTTTGAGCGAAATTCAATTTATTGTTACTTACTAGACTCAAATTATGACTGTAAATAAAAATTGATGAACCGATGAATCGGTTTGGTTCGGTTTGAAAAGTAAGTGGTTCGATTATTGTTTATACAAAATCGATGACTAGTTGTTTGATGTGGTTTTTAATTTTTTTAAATCGAACCGATCCAAACCGAATAAAATTATGATTTTATATGAAAATTCTCCTATTTAGTAATTAAATTAGTCAATAAAGTTCATAAAAATATTAAACCGAATCGAACCATGTGGTTTGATTTGATTTGATTTTTCAAAAATAGAGGTAACCTATTATCAACGGTTTCATTTAATTTTTTATTTAAAAACGAACCAAACTGAATCTTTACACTCCTAACTCAAATGAATTTTTCCTTTTGTGTGTGCGTGTGTGGATAATATAACTTAATTGAACAGAAAGTAAATTAGGAGTGGATGTTTTAGATATTATTCCAAAAGTGAAAGCAGTGCAGTAGATTTAGCTTTATTCTTTCGCATGTTACTTTCTATGATACACTTTTCTTTTACCGATTGTTTATTCGAATTTTTGTAGCCATGTTAGGGTTTAGACAATGATGTATTTTCGTTGGTTTATTTGATTGGGTTTAGGGTCAATCTTTGCGGAAACTGTCAGCCGAAAGCAGTGTGTGTCTCTCTCTACAAATTCTTTTTGTTAACTACATTATCACCAACCTCTGTTTTACTCGTATTCTCAGCATGTAAAATAAAGGTCAGGCTACCTAGAGTGCTATACTTTATCTTTTAGGAGATGTTAAGGTTTGTGGCTTCTCAAATTTGTCAACACACATCACAAAAGATGTCTTGTCTCTCCTTCTAGGATAAGTTAATATAATAATATTTAATGTACTTGCGTTCCTCAATCGACACTTGTTCGTACGTTCGCCAGTATTATGATGTCCTCAAATCACGACAGTAAGTAGAGTAGACACTCAGAATAGCTTATGAAGAAACACTCACCCACAAGCAATCCCTTCTGGCGGACCAGGCGAGAATTAAATGGCTTGAGGAGGGGGATGACAATACCGCCTTCTTCCACGCCACTCTCAGGGAAAGACGGTATAGCTGCCGCGCTAACCTCCTTAGAGAGGATGGGTCAGGGCCTCGGAGCGAAGGAGAAATGGCCTCCTACCTCACAGATCACTTCACAGACATTTTTCGAGGGCCATATGAGCCTCCGGTGCTTGATTTCTGCGAGTTTGTCCCGCGGATTATCTCGGATTCCCAAAACTCCCATCTAATGGCCCTTCCGGATGAAGAGGAAGTCTTGGCGGCCGTGAAAGGTATGAACCCCAGGGGGGCCCCGGGGCCGGATGGATTCACCGGAGCTTTCTTCACTGATGCCTGGGACATCGTTAAGGAGGATCTCATCTCTGCTGTCGGCTGGTTCTTTAGGGGAGGTCACCTCCCGGGCACCATTTCCAAGGCCCTCATCACCCTCATCCCGAAGAAGAAGCTCCCAGCCTCTTTAGACGACTTCAGACCCATCTCCCTCTGCAACTATGCCCACAAGATCATCACCAAAATCATTAGCAGTCGTGTGATGACCCTCCTCCCCCTCCTGGTTTCCAAAGAGCAAGCAGGGTTTATCTCCGGTAGAAGCCCCCACGAGTCCATCAGCCTCGCCCAAGAGATGGCCCAAAGTCTGCATGAGAAAGTTCAGGGAGGGAACCTCATGGCCAAGATTGACCTTTCCAAGGCCTTCGACCGGGTCAGTTGGAGCTTCCTCCTCCAGACTCTTCGCTGCTATGGCTTCTCGGAGGACTTTGTGAGCCTCATCTTCAGGGTGATCTCTGGAGGCTCCCTGGCCCTCTCCTGGAACGGCCAGCGTTTGGCTTCAGTCATCCCTTCCAGGGGCCTCAGGCAGGGCGACCCCCTTTCCCCAGCCCTCTTTATTCTCTCCATGGATCCGTTCTCCAGGGCCCTCAACAGGGAGATTGATGAAGGGCGCATCCTTAGATTCAGATGCCCCCGCGCGGCTCCCGGTCCGAGCCACCTCCTCTTTGCCGATGATATGCTCCTCTTTTCTAGGGCTGACCCTGATTCTGTTGACCGTCTCATGTTGCTCATTAGTGGTTTTTGCAGATCCTCCGGCCAAAGGTTCAACCCAGCGAAGACCAGGATCTTCTTCAGCAAGAACCTGGGTCCTAGCGCCAGAAATCGGATCCGCAATGCCACTGGCTGCTCAGTTGGGTCTCTTCCGACCACCTATCTGGGAGCTCCCCTAACTGACAGCCGCAACAAGATTGAGAACTACGCCCAGCTGGTTGACACCATTGAGTCCAGGATCGGGGGTTGGAAGAGCAGGCTTCTCTCGGCGGGCGGCAAGCTCACTCTAGCCCAATCAGTATTGGCTTCCACCCCCATCCATGTCCTAGCTTCGTGCGCGGTCCCGAAAGGGGTCATCATCCGTATTGAGCAGCTTATCGCGAGGTTCCTTTGGGATATAAGGGACTCCCGCCGCTCCCACTGGGTAAGCTATGCCCGCGTTTGCACAGATTACGGAACCGGGGGCTTGAATATCCGAAGGCTCCAGGAGGTCATGCAGAGCCTTCAGGCGAAGATGGCATGGGCCTATCTAAAACGGGACACTGTCTGGGCCGAATTCATGCATAGGCGCTATGACGGCATGGGATCGAGCCGCTCCTCTCCGATGTGGAAGGCCCTGAAGCCCATAATTGACCGCATTAGCAGGGACACTATAATCGATATTGGGAATGGGAGTACCATGCTCTGGCGCACCCGGTGGTGCTCCCCCCCCCCCTCCAGCGGCTGCCCGGCCTCCCTCGGGTCATCTCGGTCCGGGATGCCATCCGGGACACTACCATCAGAGACGAGATCACTCGTCTAGCCCCGCTGAGCGCCTCTGCCGCCTTCCACAGAATCACCTTGTCTGACCGAAAAGATCGCCCCATCTGGACTAAGGATACCACGGGCGAGATATCAGCCAGGGCGTACCGGATAGCCTACGGAGACAGACCCAGAACCTCAGCCTTCTGGTCGCGGATCTGGCTTCCTGCTATCCCCAGGAAATATAGCATGCTCCTTTGGAAGATCAGGCACGGAGCCATCCCGCTGGACAGCATTCTTCAGAGGCGAGGCTTTTCTTTGGCCTCCAAGTGCAAGTGCTGTGTGCTGGGAGGCAACGAGTCTATCGACCATCTCTTTGGCTCCAGCGATGTGGCTCATAGTGTTTGGAAGACCCTCGGCTCCCTATGTGGACAGGAGTCTCAGCTCGGGCTGGAAGACAGGGCCACCGAATGGCTCCTTAGGCCGCGCCCGTCTACCCTAGGGGGCATGGTTAGAATTCTCTGCTTCGCCATCGGTTGCTGGGAAATCTGGACTGATCGCTGTAGCTCGGTATTCGATGAGGGCTACTCGCGCACCCCGACATGGGTCCTCCGTTCTCGATGGGAGAGCATCATTCGCACCCGCCTCCGCTCTTTCAGGCCCCGAAAGCCTCCGAAGCCGGAAGACTTGGCCCTCGCTACATCTCTGGGCCTCACAGCCTGCCCCGACTCAAGAAGCCTCACCCGAAGCAGCGCCACCGCCCCGACAGCTTGGCTTCCTAGCCCCCTCGGCATCACCATCAATCTGGCAGGTAAGGCCGGCTCCCTGGCTTTTATTGCGCGTAATAACTCGGGTGTCTTTCTCTTTGCAGGTAGTCAGCACAGACAAGCCCAGTCCCCCTTTGACAGCCTCCTGCAAACCGTCCAGGATATCTTTGCCCAGGCCATAGTTCACGCAGACTCTGGAGTTCACATTTTTTGGGACGAATCCGTCGGCACATTCGCAGAACGGAAATGGACGCAAGACCGATGTCCGCACTCAGCTTCCTTCACTCTCGTCAGGCCAGCGTCAAACAAGCTCGCCCGGTCCCTCCTCGCCGAGTCCGTCCGAGCCCTATGGCAGGAGCCATCAGCCCTCCCCCCCAGCCTCCCAACGCATCCTGACCGAGGAGAACCTTCACCACTCGGCCAGGCTCCCATCTCAGCCAGGACATCCCCAGCATCGCGCCTCTCCCCCTCTAGCGCCCACGCGCCCGTCTGAGCGCCTCTGCCGCCTTCCGCAGAATCACCTTGTCTGACCGAGAAGATCGCCCCATCTGGACTAAGGATACCACGGGCGAAATATCAGCCAGGGCGTACCGGATAGCCTACGGAGACAGACCCAGAACCTCAGCCTTATGGTCGCGGATCTGGCTCCCTGCTATCCCTAGGAAATATAGCATGCTCCTTTGGAAGATCAGGCACGGAGCCATCCCGCTGGACAGCATTCTTCAGAGGCGAGGCATCTCTTTGGCCTCCAAGTGCAAGTGCTGTGTGCTGGGAGGCAACGAGTCTATCGACCATCTCTTTGGCTCCAGCGATCTGGCTCATAGTGTTTGGAAGACCCTCGGCTCCCTATGTGGGCAGGAGTCTCAGCTCGGGCTGGAAGACAGGGCCACCGAATGGCTCCTTAGGCCGCGCCCGTCTACTCTAGGGGGCATGGTCAGAATTCTCTGCTTCGCCATCGGCTGCTGGGAAATCTGGACTGATCGCTGTAGCTCGGTATTCGATGAGGGCTACTCGCGCACCCCGACGTGGGTCCTCCGTTCTCGATGGGAAAGCATCATTCGCACCCGCCTCCGCTCTTTCAGGCCCTGAAAGCCTCCGAAGCCGGAAGACTTGGCTCTCGCTACATCTTTGGGCCTCCCAGCCTGCCCCGACTCAAGAAGCCTCACCCGAAGCAGCGCCACCGCCCCGGCAGCTTGGCTTCCTAGCCCCCTCGGCATCACCATTAATCTGGCAGGTAAGGCCGGCTCCCTCGCTTTTATTGCGCGTAATAACTCGGGCGCCTTTCTCTTTGCAGGTAGTCAGCACAGACAAGCCCAGTCCACCTTTGACAGCCTCCTGCAAACCGTCCAGGATATCTTTGCCCAGGCCATCGTCCACGCAGACTCTGGAGTTCACATTTTTTGGGACGAATCCGTCGGCACATTCGCGGAACGGAAATGGACGCAAGACCGATGTCCGCACTCAGCCTTCTTCACCCTTGTCAAGCCAGCGTCCAACAAGCTCGCCCGGTCCCTCCTCGCCGAGTCCGTCAGAGCCCTCTGGCAGGAGCCATCAGCCCTCCCTCCAGCCTCCCAGCGCATCCTGGCCAAGGAGAACCTTCACCACTCGGCCAGGCCCCCATCTCAGCCAGGACATCCCCAGCACCGCGCCTCTCCTCCTCTAGCGCCCACGCGCCCGTC
>NQLW01000273.1:3019-23283 GCA_002312845.1 Kalanchoe fedtschenkoi | reverse complement strand
ATGTAGTAGAGAACTCGGACCATGCTCCAAAGTCTCTTGCTGATGATTGGCATATTGTTATCAGCCATGATGAACCCTTTGTAAATAGTTGTGATAACTACTTTGGGATGAATTACGGATTTTACAGATCAGATGTGTTTTAGAAAGGAAATGAGACGGTCTTATTGATTTTGGAGGATGTGTGAGGAGATGGGTGAAAGATTAGGTGGGTATTTAAAGGGTGGGGAGAGCCGCTAAGTAAATAATAATTGAAAGGGGAGGCGAAGATGGAAGGAAGATGGAAGCTAAGGTGTTTTAGAATGAGAGATATGTCAAGCTGTGGGTGGATGAAGGGAGAGAAAAAAAAACTATTTGTGGTTGTGTTAATCAATTTGGGGAGGGGCCTTGATGTAGAGTTTCAATGATTAACGTAAATGGGGTTATTTAACTGGGAACAAACACGAAGCGATCATAAACAATTATTCATACCCAATTTTATGGTCTGAACTATTTTAATTATCAAATAATAAAGTATATTACATCTAAACCGAATTACCTAACCAATTAACAAACACTTCACCGTAGACCTTTGAGAGGTCACCACGTATAATTTTTTTTTTCAACTCCTTCCTAAACCCTTCACCTCCAAACACTAAGTTCCTCCCACAAGCCACGTACCTCAGCTACACAAGCAATCCATTTGAAAATACGATGCTTTGCTAATAATCTCTTTCCAATGTTTCAACCGTTTGTATGCTAGCAGTAATTGATTGTTGGATAAAACTTTCTAATTGATTGACAACGATTAGAGGTTCTGTTCGTTGCCTCTCGTCCTCTCTCGCTCTTAATTCGTCCTTTTTTGAGGTCGCCGAGAGGTCCTCATCACCGCCGAGACTGACTTCATACTTTTCTTCACCGCCCTCACCTATGTCATGGTCGTTGTCGGCGAGCTCCAACATATGATTTAAACCCTTCCAGCTTGAGATAGTTAAAGAAATAGAGAAACAAGTCGAGCGGTGTGAGAGAGTCGAACTCGGCGAGGTTCGAATTGTAATTGTAGCTCGATGTGGGTCCAAGGAGAATCTGGAGATAGGAGAGAATGAGTTAAAGAAAAAGGGTTAATGATGCTAGAAAATAATTATGTTTTTTTAAAAAATTATTAAATATAAATACAACGCTTCATCATTCATCATCCGAAGATTCAAACTATAATTTTGAAAATTGTCAGAATTTATTCTAAAGAATCATAAAAAGCTCCAATCACTAATTAATCTCCTCCCATACTCGTCGCCCACACCACCAAATTGATCATCATCAACGCCAAGTACAACAACAGTACCACGATCGTACTCCTCAGTAGCACAAATGTCGCATCTCCTCTCCGAAGCCCTATCCTCCACCGCAAAATAGGTATCAAACCCTTCGCTCACTGCACAACTGTACATATGAAACACACTCGCCAGTTGAAGAGTCGATGACTTTAACTCCGCAGACTAATGTCGTGCTCAGCTTCGGCTTAAGTAACTAATGGACGATAAGAAGTGGGAATTAAGGTTTGACGGGTCGGGAACGGACAACGCCACACAACAGCGATAGACTTGTGTGACGAGCCGAAGTTATCAGTTAAAAATTATTTAATTACACTAGTAGAGAAAAAAATACGACGGCGCATACATAAGACAATACTTATATTTTAGAAGATGCTTATCAGATATAAGTGTCATTGAAAATGCTGCTGCTGAAAGCTGTGATATTTTGGGTAAGTTAAGATGATACTTATAGGTGACAAGCACCGTTAAATAGTAAGACTTTAGATGGCTCTTTTGTCTTAAAGCACCTTATAAAGTCTCTTGATCTTGAAATGTCACTTAGTGTTAATAAGTTCATTTAAAAATTGAAACCTTAGACGCGGCTTATGACATATGAGGACCACCGTCTTGCTATAGTGTGAATTTAAGATGATATTTTTTATTAAATGTGGTCTTATTTTCCACTAAACTATCACTACTACAGATCAGAGCTTATTACCACGCTTATTCGAAGGCTTTCACCACGTTTCATAAGTGTGGTGAATACGAGCGTCGTAATTGATAAAGTACAGAGCTACCACGCTTTATATGTAAAGCGTGGTAATAGGTATATCACCTATTACCACGTTTTACATAAAAAGCGTGGTAATAGGTGCATTTATTTTTTTCAAAAAATTAAATTACATATTTTAAATCTGTAATTTAATATATTCTAATTATTTAACAATTTTATAATATATACAATTTTATATAAGCAAAACAAAACATTCAAAATTTATTACAAACAGTACACAATCTATTACATATTTTAATGCATCACGTACATATCTGTGAAAATTTTGGTGCAACACATTGGAGAATAATATATAAGAAAATGAGATAATGAAGTCAAGTGAGAAGCATGAGGATTTTTTTTTCTTAAACAACATTTATCTGTAGAAAATGAATTGTTCAAGCTTTTCAAATGGATTTTTCAGTTCTGGCCCTCCACTAAAAGTGTGCAACGTATGTAAAACAATATAAGTTGTTCCTACGCTGCGTACAACTCAAAGAGACCTAATCTCATCGTTGGTGGCGAGGGCTGTGGGTTGAAGAAGTTATTGGTGATAGGGAGCTGGAGGCGGGATGGGGGCGAGGGTCCAGCCAGCGGGAGGAGGCTGAGGTTGGTGGTGCTGGGACGGAGGCTGGGGCAGCATCGTCATCCACTGGTTCTGCTCCATCGGCACCTGCTGCTCCATCGACATTATCATCATTCACAGAAACCCTAGCTCTAGACGACTCGATACCCACCAATTTTATACGGAGTTCAACCTCCAATTACCACGCTTCTTACTTAAAAGCGTCGTAATAAAAATATCTATTACCACGCTTTTAAGTAAGAAGCGTGGTAATAGATGATATTTTAAATGTACCAAAAGCGTGGTATTAGGTACTTTTATTATCGCGCTTTTAATTCAAAATTTGTAATTCATAAAACATATTAAAATATACTAATATACTCTAACACTATTAAAATATATTTAAATATATTAAGATACTCTACTGCTTTTAATATTTATTTTCTTAACATTCAGATATGTTAATTTTATTAATTCAACCTATTACCACGCTTAAAATAAAAAGCGTGGTCATTGGTAACTCAAATTTATTTTATTTTTATTTTTACTCATATAATTATAAATTGTAATTGATTTTTATAATTTGTAAGTTAATGAGATTGATTAAATTACGTGTAGTAACAAAAATTAAGTTAATTTTTTATTTTTAAGTTAATAATATTGAGAATATTATGTATATGATATATATCATGCATGTTGTTAAGTGTTATAGTTTGTATGAACAAGACTTTAGGATTTATGATCAATTTTTCTAAAAGCATCATTAATTTATAAATTAATTTCAATTTTAATCAATGACAATCATCAACATTATATAACATTCATAATTATATTAAAAAAATCATTTCGAGTATCTATTACCACGCTTGTTTCTAATGAGTGTGGTAAAAGGTCTACTTATAACCACGCTTTTTGTCGCAAGCGTGGTGATAAGTCAACCTATTACCACGCTTGTGATTAAAAGCGTGGTCATTCATAATTTAAATTTATTTTGTTTTTATTTTTATTCATGTAATTATAATTAAGTAAGTGATTTTGCATGATTTGTAAGTTAATGAGATAGATTATGTAGTAACAAAAATTAAGTGAATTTTTAATTTGT
This sequence comes from Kalanchoe fedtschenkoi, assembly GCA_002312845.1. Lineage (NCBI taxonomy): Eukaryota > Viridiplantae > Streptophyta > Magnoliopsida > Saxifragales > Crassulaceae > Kalanchoe > Kalanchoe fedtschenkoi. The sequence continues at coordinate 19,555 of NQLW01000273.1, read as the reverse complement.
AAGTTGTATATATTGAGAATATTATGTATAAGATATCTATCATGCATATGTTGTTAAGTGTTATAGTTTGTATGAACTAGACTTTACGATTTATGATCAACCTTATAAAAAGCATCATTAATTTATAAATTATTTTCAATTTTAATCAATGGCAATCATCAACATTATGTAACATTCATAAATATATATAAAAAATCATTTTAAGTACCAATTACCACGCTTATTTCAAATAAGCGTGGTAAAAGGAACACTTATCACCACGCTTATTAGCCAAAGCGTGGTGATAAGTGTACCTTTCACCACGCTTTTCGTAAAAATCGTGGTAATTGGTCAATCAAATTTATTTTGTTTTTGTTTTATTTCATATAATTAAAAATAAATAAGTGATTTTACAGGATTTGTAAGTTAATGTGATTGAATGTATTAGTGTAGTAACAAAAATTAAGTGAATTGTTAATTTATAAGTTATATATTGAGAATATTATGTTAATTTGTAAGTTATATTTATAATTCATAAAGTATATTAAAATATATTAATATACTCTAACGCTATTAAAATATATTTAAATATATTAAGATACTCTACTGCTTTTAACATTTATTTTCTTAACATTCAGATATGTTAATTTTATTAAGTATAATATTTAATTTAAATATGACAAATCACCAATGACCACGCTTTTTGTTTTAAGCGTGGTGATAATTCAACCTATTACAACGCTTAAAATAAAAAGCGTGGTCATTGGTAACTCAAATTTATTTTATTTTTATTTTTATTCATATAATTATAAATAGTAATTGATTTTTCATAATTTTTAAATTAATGAGATTGATTAAATTACGTGTAGTAACAAAAATTAAGTGAAGATATAAGCGTGGTAATAAGTATATAAAATATTAAAGATAACCTATTACCACGCTTCGAGCTTAAAAGCGTGGTAATAAATTATCTTGATAACTTATTACCACGCTTCATATTCAGAAGCGTGGTAAATGGCTTGGCTTAAAAGCGTGGTAAATATACGGCATGGAAGGGAAGCGTGGTGAATGACATGGTTTGAATGTCATATGGGTCCCGTTAATTAAATATAAATGACAAAGAAATTAATATGAATTAATAATTCTAAATAATTAAATATTTAATAAATTAAAAAATCTTTAATTAAAATAATATGAAAAAGGTAGTAAAAAGTATAATATGACATGTGGTGAATGACATGGTTTAATGTTTTAATTAAACATTTTCTTAATTTATTAAATATTTGATTATTTATATATATTAATTAAAATATTAATTATTATATATTTGATTATTCATAATTTATTAAAAGTGTCTATTTTTGGTTGAAAACTCATGCCACATGTCAAATTATGGAATGAGAAGAGAAGCTGTCACCACGCTTCTCTTCATAAGCGTGGTAATAGGTTATTACAATAACCAATTACCACGCTTCTAAGTTAGAAACGTGGTAATATGTTATTTTGAATATTTAATATATACCTATTACCACGCTTTCGTCTTCATAAGCGTGGTAAAATATTAAAGCGTGGTAACTGAAAGCGTGGTAATAGCTGAAATCTGTAGTAGTGATAACCTATTACCACGCTTAAGTATAAGAAGCGTGGTAATAGGTATAGCGCCAATTTCATACCCACCAATTACCACGCTTTATGTGATTATTTACTACGCTCATAATAATAAACGTGGTAAAAAGAAAAAGTGTGGTAATTGGAAGCGTGGTAATAGCTCAAATCTGTAGTAGTGTATATTCGCACACATAAATACCTCACGTCAGATGCTTTTTGAGAGAAAGACAAAGTTCAAGATTCCAAATTAAGTTATTTAGTTTCAAACTGTATTTCAAGTGATTTTTTGTATTTATAAATTAAATATAATATATATATGCACACAAGTGTGTTGACTAGGTGTTCTTTTAGTGTTTCCTTGGTATATCGAATTGTCTATATTTATATGTGTCATGGTGTTTCGATCTGAATGAACAACCGTAATTGAATGATGTGTAGTCGGCTGAGTATCATTCGAGGCTGGTATCCGTGAGTTTTGTGATTTTTTCATTTATACCGAGACACTACCAAATCAGTATATTCACCATCCTTGTAAGGATTGTTGGAATAGTAATTTGGCTCAACTTCCTAAGTTGAAGTGACATCTACAATGTTTTGGCATCGAAGCTTCGTACAAAGTTCGGTATTTGTAGGGCCAACCATTTAAAAGAGGTACATCTAGCAAGGGTCGACCTAAAGATCTGTCTAAGATGATGATATATATGAGGATGATGATTTCAATCAGATGTTTCACCACCTTACACATAACAAGGATGATGATAGTGAAATATTTGAGACCGTCATGTTTAATTTAGACACACCTCGATATCTAGAATGCTCAAGCTTCACCGAATTATCACCATTCAGAACATTTACAACATTAAGACTTTGATTGGATATAGTGACAGGTCATTCACTAGCTTATTATATTTGCTTAGTGATACATTGCTCGAACCTAACTTTCTCCCCACGGAGGCTTGTGATATGAAGAAGAATTAATGTCCCATGGAGATCGAGTACAAGAAGATTTAAGTCTGTCCGAGAATGATTGTGTTTTATACCGCAGATCATATTTTGATGAGAGTGTGTGCTCCAAATGTTGTGCATTAAGGTACAAGCAGAAGATGGTGAAGGGAGGTTTAAGTCTATCACAGACGTATTCACCTAATTCCTGGCTATTCAAGAATATTATTTCATGATTTTTGTTAGTTTTTAAATTACAATATGGATTTGGAGCTTAATGTGAAAACCTGCTAAAAAGGAGTATTTAAAGAAAAATATGAACATAATCAAATCGAAGCACAAATATTACTCTCTGACCGAACAAAGAGCCGCTTGCTAGATTGCAGTCACACATGGGGTGATGTGGAAAGCGAAGCACACAGGTGAGATAAAAAAAGAAGCCGAGCATGCTGATTCAACAATGGTTGTGTGAGTGGAGATATGTCGAGTTGCACACGCGAAGATCCCGTTTTTAAAATTGGGACAACAGAATTAGGGTATCTTTTGAGATCAATATATTTTACACTGAATATCCGATTTAAGTGATTCAAATTTTATAAGAGGAGACCAAATCGATTTCTAGATGCATTATTTGTGTCAGTAGAGAAAATAATGTCGATAGACAAAATTTCCAATTCGACTCCCTATTTTCAAGTTTTCAATTTCTATTTTTTTAAGTCCGAATCCTAAAAGCTTTTAGAAGATAATTAGTAAATGATCGACATCAAATTTGTGCAGATCATATAGTCTTAGTTAGAATAATTCACTCAGAATTATAAAAGGAGGTCTTCGCTCCCTCTTTCCAGTGTGATTGTGTTGCTTCAAGTATCATGTGTCAACTAGCTAGCAACACTTAGCATGAATCTCTAAGGGTTTTAGACCCGCAAGCCGCCAGTGGAGATGGCATAAAAAGGGAGATTGTTGTAGGATTTGTAAGGATTCTTGCTTATCATATTATGTATTTTTTCAAGGCTATGCATAGCTAGTCTCTTTTGTATAGTTCAGGTGTGATGGCTTGTGCATTGTTGTTCTGATATTATTGTTCTTAACAAAGTCGTTGTTTTAATATTATGTTTATTGAGTTTCAACTGAATGCCCATGTTTTTGCACGATTTATTACCGTTGATCTAGTTGTGAGGCTTTAGGCATATATCAATTGGACAAGTAGCAAATAAACATATGTCGTGCATGTTTATAGGTAAACATACTCTAAATTAGCTTTAGGGTAGTATTTGCTGTCTGAACTCTCTATCATTGCTCGTTTGCGTCTGTCTTTCATCAACTCCATAGCCAGAGTGAGAGATTATAAATAACTAGAAGTTTGGCTAGGTATTGTGCATGTTGCTCATGCTGCTGAAAGGGTTCATGCTTAAGCCTAATCGAAGATTTCATTGATCAACCACAAAATCAGGTAAGTGAAGATCAAGCTGCTTCCATTGTTGTGAATCCAAATTGCCGTCGTTGGCTCTTTTATCAGCATGCCACACAAGCAATTTTTCCTCCTTGATGTTAGCAAATATCATGCAGAATTTTTCTGTCAGGGGATACTTTTAATTTTTTTAAGAAGGTTTTTGGAAGATTAGTTTGTCCACAAGTTTCTGTTTTTAATGTGTGTGCCTTTATTTTATGAAGCTTCAACATTTTTGTTTTAAAATTATATTACTTTTTTATGTTTTAACTTGATAAGTACTTTGACAGAAAACTTGTTATCTTAGTTGATTACAATAAGTTAAATCTTCTCATCCTAACAATTTAGAATGTCTAATTAAATTATCATATATTATTTTGTGGACGTGTGTTCATCGCTTAATTAACTCTTATAAGATTTCTCATCCTAAAATTGTAACTAAAATTAAATTGTATTTTTTACTTATCATATCTAAAACAATTAATAATTAATCATAATCTATATGTCTAAATCCTAGCTAACATAATTGTATGTCACTAAGATTAATCTATAATTACTTAAACCTTAAGATTATTCAAAATATACTATTAAATTAAAATTAAGATTATCTTGTTTAATTTTTCCACCAAATTAAACTAATTAACTTAAAATAAAATTAACCTAATTAACACTAAACCATGTTTAATCATTAACCTAATCCTAAACATGATTAAAACTAAATAACTAAATTCCCCCGCTAAGGCCAATCATCTCCCCCGCTCAAAAAAAAACTCCCCTGTCAGCCCTCATATCCCACCAGCACTTCAAATCTCATCCTCTATTTTATGTTAATTTTAATAAGTATTCTCTACCCCGAAATATTTCTGAAAAGGCCTGAAAAATTATATGCAAATTTTCCGGATACGATAGACGGGGTGTTTCGAGAGTTGGAGGTGAGAAAACATTTACGTTTCAAATTGTTTCGGACATATTTCGAGTTAATATGTCCCCACTACAACAAAATTTGATAGTGTATGGCGATGCTTATGTTCTATAAACGAAGTCTAATATATTCATACTGTAGAAGACGCTTACAGGCAATAAGCACTGTCTAAATTGTATACAATTAATGATGTTTAACAAGTAGATAAGCGACGACCATGAGAATCAGACCACACTTATTAAATATAAGTGTTGTTAAAAATAAAAAAATTGACACAGTTTTCTGACCAATCATTTAAGATGGTGATTATAAACCTAATACACCATCTAATTTATAAGCACCATTAAATAATCGTTTTATAGTTGTGTCGAGACACTTGTAAAAAGGAGGCGTGTGTATCTGTGTTCACTCATTCATCCATACACACAAGTGATATTTTTGTCCATGCGATACGAAAAGTTTCCTTGATCCAATTCCATGAATACAATGGGAGGCATATGATCTGTATCTAAAATGATCCTCACTCACAAGCAATATTTTTGTCCACGCGATATGAAAAAAAGCTCCGGACTCCAATTCCATGAATACAATGGGAGGCATATGATCTGTACCTAAAATGATTTAATCATACAAGCCATGTCTTGATAATATATAGAATGCAAAAGTATTTATCAAGTTAGAAAAAAGAATGAAACAAAGAAAACTAAAGTAGACCTGACTTTCCATAAAGCCTCCACTTCAACTTTGCTTGCAAGTAATTCATCGTTTTCCCTTGGTTTTGGGCAGCCTTGATCTCCATGTTCTCAATCAGACTCATGGTTTGATTTTGGACTGAATCGCATGGACCACCGTTAGTTCCCCACATCTTTTCTCCCCCAACTCTTACTGTAGAATTGTCGGATCCACACTCAAAACCAATTGGCTATGAGTGGGGGAGCCCAACTATATATAAGGATCACTTAAGAGCTTCCACTGAGCGATGTGGGATAATACCACCATGCTCAACACTCCCCTCACATGCGAGGACCTTTGTTAACCTCGACAAGTGAGACCTCGTGCGGACCTAGTTAACCGTCACGGGCATATTCTAAGAGTGCGACTAAAACCCGCTCTGATACAATGTAGAAATGTCAGATCCACACTCAAAACCAATTGACAATGAGTGGGGGAGCTCAACTATATATTAAGATCAATTTAGAGCCTTCACTGGGCGATGTGGGATAATACCACTTAATATGCTCAACAGTCCCCCTCACTTGCGAGGATCTTTGTTAACCTCGACAAGTGGGACCTCGTGCGGATCTAGTTAACCGTCACGGGCATGTTCTAAGAGTGCGGTCAAAACCCGCTCTGATACCATGTAGAATTGTCGGATCCACACTCAAAACCAATTGGCTATGAGTGGGGGAGCTCAACTATATATAAGGATCACTTAAAAGCTTCCACTGGGCGGTGTGTGATAACACCACCATGCTCAACACTTACTAGTTGCATTGGTTTCTCACTTTGATTACTTTTGTCTATCTTGAACAATAATTTAAAAAATATGGGAGTCGCATGTAGTGTGTGTACATTATTGTTCAAACAAATGCCTTGTGGTGGAAGGGAATCGTATATACCGCGGCATATGTAACTGGTGGATTTTATATCCCATACACCTTAATAAATTATAGTCTTAATCAATAAGATACAATTTCAGATTTTAACTGTGTATCACCAGCTGCCACTTGTTCATTAATTAAATAATAATATTATTTAAATTCTAGCCATCAAGATTGTGATTGAATGGTAAAGTGTGAGGGATTGTACCCTTAATCTCCATATCAATTCGAATTTCAGTGACACCAAAAATAAAAATTGCCAGTGTCAATGTTTAATTGTTAAAGGCAAAATACTTCTAAACTAAATCATTTTTAAACAAAACTATCAAACCACCTGATTTTGGGTTGTTGACAATCAGCTTGATTGTGCAGAATATATGTATAAGGGAGGAGTGATTGAGACATGTGGTTGGCTCGTGAATGTTGATAGATGGGCATGTGGCAGCTTCTGATTAGCTAACAAATTACTCCAAAATACTCCTCATGTAATGGAACACGTGGCAAGTTCTGAAAGAATTCTCAGTTCTCACATAAAAAGAGTTTTCTGTAAAACCTACATACTACATATATATATATATATATATATATATATATATATATATATATATATGATTGGGAATGGTTTTGCCCAGCCAAGAAAAATTGGTCTAAAATTCATCTTTTGTTATAAATTGAGGGTTAATATATTAGTTATTAGATCCATTTTATCTAACTGAAAAAATTTCATTAAAGGATATATGAATTTATAAATTGTGAGTTAATATATTAGATATATTATATATAACTGAAATTATTTCATTAGTATATGTATATATATATATAGAGAGGCTGGCTAAGGCGCATATGTGTGCGCCATCACCGTTGATTTATTTTATCAAGTGCCCAAAAATGTGCAGAAAAAAATTATATTTTTTGAATGTGTCGACTTTATGGAGAGGCGGGTGCATTTTGGGTTGGAATAGTGAGATTGAGACATTTGCATGTCACATTCACTTTCTTCACAAACTCATCAAAATTCCAAATTTGTTAATTTAATTTAATTTATCTAATAGTATGATTATTATTTTTGAATACAAATTTCAGAATCATATGTAAAAAAATATAAGATTTATTTAATATTCATTTTTTTATATTTTATATATTTTTTAATTATTTTAAAAAAAATCAGAGTTCAAAAATCCAAACTTGATATGTTTTAATTATATTATCAGTACTTTTATTATATTGCCTATATAATATTTTGTTTATAAACTTTACTATTTAATCATATGAACTATTTTATTTGTCAATATAGTTTCACCATTATTTGATGATCTTTCAATGTACAATTTTTTTCTGAACTTTATTGGATGAACTTCGTAATTTATGATCGCAAAACACTTTGAACTATTGTAAAAATATAAATCACTTTATTTCTCTAAATTTTATTGGATGGACTTTGTACTTTATAGTCACGCAAACAAAAGTTCAGAAATAATATATGAGTTTGTGAGACACGTGACATGTATGAGTGGTTGAAATTGTACTTTCACCACTACTGGTCAAACTTACAATGCATTTTCCTCCTCTGAACTTTATTGAATGAACTTTATAATTTATAGCACACATCACTTTGAACTATTGTAAAAAGACAAAGCACATTCTTTCTCTGTTGGATGAAATTTGTAATTTACAACCAGGCGAACAAAAAGTTTTGAAATGAAATATAAACTCTTCACTTTGAACTATAAATTTTTCAAAATGTAAATAAAAATTACCCACGATGGATCTTAAATTAAAATTCTTTTTTTCACAAATAATTTTGAATTTTGATTTTAAAAATAATTTCAATATAATAAGATAATTTAATTTTTGAACTAAAAATGAGAATAAATAAGTTTAAAATAAGAGATAGATAGTGCATGTGACAGGTGACATGTAATGAGAGGCTGGAAATTTGAGATAGTGCAGCACGTATCATGTGCTTAGTAGCCGAAAATATATATGAGTGAGCTGAATATGAATCAATGGAATACAGGGCATGTATTGTGTGACTGAAATATGTATGAATGGGGGCAAATATGTGTTAGTGAGACATGTAGCATGTGTTGAGTGAATGAAATTCAAATCATTTTAACCATTATTTGGTGAACTTTAAATGTACTTCATTTCTTTAAACTTAGTAGTAATTATATTGTATGTACTTTATTTTATTTGTTTGAACTTATGTCTGTACTTTACCACCACACGAACAAAAGTTCAAAATCGAACTATAAACTTTTATTCCATGAATTTTTAATATAATTTAATAAAATAAAGATAAAAATTACCTAAAATGAATCTTAAACTAAAACTTGTATTTTTTACAAATGATTTTTAACTTTGATTTCAAAAATAATTTTAATATAATCAGAGAATATATTTTTTAAAAGAAAGATGATATATGGGTTTAGAGTAGGAGAGAGATGGTGCAGATGATATGCTCTGAGTGGTTGAAAATTTGAGATAGTTGAGCACGTGTCATGTGTTAAGTAGTCATAAATATATGTGAGTGAGTTGAATATGAACTAGAGAGATACGTGACATGTGTTTTATGGATGAAATGTATGAGTGGATAAATATGAGTAAATGAGACATATAACTTGTGTTGAGTGATTGAAATTCAATATATGTTAACCACTGTTGAATGAACATTCAAACATATTTTTTCTTTTGAATTTTGTGATTATATTGTTTGTACTTTATTTTATTTATCTGCACTTTAATTATTTTATCTGTACTGTACAGCCACACGAACATAAATTCATAAACGGACTATGAGTTTTGCACTTGGAACCATAATTTTTTTAATAATTCCTTAAAACATGGGTCTTAAATTAAAGTTTGTACCTTTTTTACAAATAATTTTTAATGTCGATTTTTTTAAAAAATTTATATGATCAGATAACTTAATTATAAAAATTGAAAATGAAGACATAAATGAGTTTAGAATAGGAAAGAGTGTGTAGGTGCCATGTGTCATGCATCGAGTGATTAAAAATTTTAAATAGCGATACACGTGGCATATGTTAATTAGTAAAAAATATATGTGAATGATGTGAATATATATTATTGAAACATGTGACATGTATTTCGTGGTTGATATATATATGTATGAATTAAATATGAGTAAGTAGAATACGTAAATTGCGTGGGACGTGCTTTCACTCACCCAGAATTTTCTCTTATTGCAAAAAAAAAAAAAAACTCAATTCAGCCCTTTCATCTTTTTCTTTAGTACACGTGTTGCAATCTTAAAGGAGCTGTGAGCGAACAAAAAGACCATCTCAAAAAATATGCAGTTCGTAATGGTAGAGGGGTGTGAGGATTGATACCGTCTATAACAATAATATAAGACTAAAGCATGTTTTTACGCGTACCACTATGTTCTGATGATATACATGCAAATAACCAGCATTGAACATTATTGTTGATTATGTTAATAATCGAGGATAAATATTTTCGTTTATGGTGACATCTCGTAGTGGTACAGTGAACATTTGACCCATTGTTATTAAAACTGAACCGAATTCGTCGATTTGACGAGTTAAATTAGGAATCGAACCTGTTTCCGGTCCGATTCATACCCTCTTATAAGAATGCACCATCAACATGTTTAAATTGCAGTAAACCGTTTGAACCGTCAATTTTACTATGAACCCATTCATATATCCTAACTAATCAAATTAATTATTAATTACAAATATCGTTGTGAAGATTAGAACTAAGTGCAATAACCGTGTATAGCATGACGTCTACCAATAGTACACCTGAATGAATTGTTTACCACAAAATATAATGATTAAATTTAATTAACGAGCAATCAAATCGGTATTTTAATTGAGGCACCAATGATAACTAACATAAAATCATTTACATAGTTGGTCAATGCAATTCATATATGTATATTGAAATAGAAAACAATGAAATTAGCTACAAATAATTATAATGAATGTACTAGCATATATGCCACCCCCGAATAACGGCATGGTCATCCAATTAGCCAAATAGGACTCATATCCATAGGCATAACAGGCATATCAGTGATACATGTGGAATTAACAAACCATGCACAAAATGGGTTTGAATGGGTATTGAACTTGTTTTTAACAAGCCACCTTCAAACAAACGTGATTACTAAATATTATTTGACGTGCTGTTTGAATGGGTATTGAACTTGTTTTTAACAAGCCACCTTCAAACAAACGTGATTAGTATATATTATTTGACGTGCTGTAAACTAAACATGTATGATTTTATAATTATTAATACCTCATGAAAACTATGATATTCTTTTAGCCACATGCGTTAAATTCAAGTAATTCGTTCATGTTTGACTTCCCATACATGATGAGCTATTCCTCCCGTATGATCTCTATTATCACGACATGAATGAAGAGAGTATATAAGCCTCATGTGTAGGCGGTTTGTCACGACCCGAAAAATGAATGGGTCGCGATGGCGTTTGACTTGTCTCTTTTTGACTTTTAGTCAAACAAGCCTCAGCGAAGAAAATTCAAAGTCAAATATTCAACGTAGTAATAAAAGAACATTCAGCATTCAAAATTATTCAAAATCAACCCAAAATCTTACCCAAGTACATTGGAGCAACTGCTACAAAGATGACAAAGTAACACAAATTAATTAACTGTTGACTGAAGGAAACTGACTGAAGTCTTGATGGAACCGTACCGAAAAGCTTGCTCGTTGCTACCCAAACACCGTTGCTAATGAACGACTAATGATCTGAAAAGAGAGTTTTAATATTGGGGGTGAGTCAAAAGACTCACTCTATGAGTAAATAACTCGCTACGTATTTGGCGAGCCGAATGGGGAATTTCTTTTATTTTTCATTTAACATCTTATTCGTCACGTGCGGCTCGCACACCGTTCGTACATTTGTTGCGTACGTGGCGGTTTATTTATCATTCCGTTGGCACATATATTTCTTTCATATCACATTAAATGGCATATATCATGAGCCCTCCTTGGCTAGGCCCTTTTTGGCCAATTAATGGATATCTTATATGATCTAATTCAGAAAAAGAGGACCATAACTATGAACTAGCTGCTAATAAGAATTAGTCGTTATTCTTGCAAGATAGAGTGGTGTCCTATAGGTGCTAGAGTTTCAATAGCATCATATTGGCTGCTGAAACGCATTATCTTCTTATGCTTCTTTATCGAGTGTAAACATATGTTGCTTAACCATTCAATCAAGTGAGAGAATGTTAGTTTAATCTTTGCCAAAATTTAAAGGGCCCATTAACTTTAAGTGCACGATCGGTGGAACCTTCCTAGCGAGGATATAATCCCTGTCTCTCTCAGTGCCATAAATAAAAGAACATATGTGGGACAACTAAGAAATATCTTGATCCAAAAATAAGGCTCTTTCATCTGAGAAATTAAAAAAAAATTCCAATCATGAGACGCACTGCAAACATTCAGAAGAGTGTGACCATCAGTAAGCCATATGCTGATTCCCGTCTGTGCGATTTGTTGCAGCTCGAAGTTCTTCTTAATATGATGTTTTTTCTTCTAACACTGGTTAGTTTTCAATTGCACACATAGATTAGGTGTTGATAATGTTAAACTAAGCGATTTAAGTTGATTTGATTCAATAACATTACTTTACCTTGAACTAATAGTTTTGAATAGTATTGACGCTCATCACTTAGAAAGAATTCGAAGACCAAACGTTCATATGGATAATCAAAGAGAAAAATAATCTTGAATTAGCAGTTAACACCCTATAAAAAAAGAAATTGAAGGTCATTCTATAGTTGGATAGTAGTTAGACGATATTATCATCATGTAAATTAATGACGAACACCAACAAGGTGTTGGCCTAGTGGTATTGGGTGTTGTCTAACAACTCCAAGGTCCTGGGTTCAAGCCCTATTGATACCGCATTTACGCTTAGATACACTGGAGGTGCGCGTGAGCTGGCCCACAGTGAGTATGGGTGTACACTATCAAAGTGGAGGCGGTGTTCGGCCCCTGGCCACCAAGGGGGGAAGTGGGAAACCACTATCGATCCCCTTTAAAAAAAAAAATTAATGACGAACCTTAGTCATGAAGAGGTAGTATCATTGGAACTATGAAAAGGCACTTAAAATACATTTATAATCATCATTACAATCAAACAACAAGCTTACATAAACATTTAGATATATATTCTTCGGTAGTTATCTATTAATATTGGTATCTTTTGTTTTTGTTTTACATTAGAAAGCCACACAAACATTTTTATTGTTTATTTTATGTCTCAATTACCAATATACTGGCAACCCTTTCATGTATATTTATCATTAGTTTTGGTTATTAATGAACTAATTAAGGTATCTAGTCTTTTTAATTATTTTTTCACTTAGTCAGTCCCTGCTATGTAGAGTTCATTTTTTCCAATGACTCATGGTAAATGAGTGCTCATTTGATAACAACATCGTTCGGCGTCTTTTCAATACATTAAACTTATTTCAAGTCAATATATATAATAAATAATAAAAAACTATGAAACTTTTAAAAATATACATAATTTAACAGAAAAATTTAAATAAATATAAAAGCAGTAGAATAAATATCAACAAAGGCAAGGAAAGCTCATCTGACGAACATGATTTGATGAACATACGAACATATCATCAAATATGATGAATATAGCAGGTCATTTGAAGAGCATATCATCAGATCTCATGAACATAGCAGCTCATCTAATGAACATATCATCTGATGAATATAGTAGCTCATTTGATGAACTTAGCAGCTCGTTTGATGAACATAGAAGAACAAATATCAACAAAAGAAATAGAATCTCATCTGATGAACATATCAGCTCATCTAATGAATATAACAGCTCATTTGATAAACATAGCAGCTCATCTGATGAACATATCAACTCATCTGATGAACAAATCATCAGATCGGATCTATAGCAGTATCTAATGAATGTAGCAGCTCATCGATAAACATATAATCTGATGAACACAGTAAAATAAATATTAACAAAAGCGAAGGAAACACATCTAATTAACATAATACTAGAGCTGATGAATATATCAGCTCATATAATGAACATTTTATCATATCTGATGAACATAAAAACTCATCTGATGAACATATTATCACATCTTATCAACATAGCAGCTCATTTGATCAACATATATCCTCATATGATGAACATATTATCAGATCGGATGAACATTGTGGCATATTTAACAAAGATAGCAGCTAATCTAATAAACATATCATTTCATGAACATATTAGAATATATATCAACAAAAGTAAAGAAAACTCATTTGGTGAACATATCATCAGATCTAATTAACATATCAGTATATTAAATGAACATAATAGCTCATCCAATGAATATACCAGCTGATATAGAAGCTTATCAATTCTGGTGAGCATAGTAGCTCATCTGATGAACATATTATCAAATATCATGAACGTAACAGTTCACCTAGCAAACATATTTTTATATTAATTAAAATAGTTATCTTCAACAGATGAATAGTTATGTTCATCACATCAATAACTATATTCATCAGATTAAGCAATATGTTCATGAGTTGGACACCTTGATATTAATCACATGAATAGCTATGTTCATTAAACTAAAAGATGTGTTCACAAATTGGACATCTATTACTCACTCGGTGATTATTTAAGTTTTTTTATCTTTTTGTATGTATATATAAAAAAAAAACATTAATTTATATCTTGAACGTCCACGCTTATTTGATTAATGTAATTTTTTTTAATGAATAGAAGTGCGCAACAAAATTAATATTTATCAATATATAGTGAATAAAAATATATAATTAATGAATATAAAATATAAAATATGTTAATTTATTAATTTATTTATTTTAAATTAGAATATTAATTTAATTTTTATAATTGTTTTAAATTTTTCTAATTTTCACTATTGGGCCGGAAGACACTACTAAACCAAACTAAGAGTAAAACGACGTCTGTGCATCCAAGAACTTGCACTTTTTGCCTGCCTATGTTATTGTTATCGTCTTTTTTCACATGGCTTGTCTACAAAAAAATCCCTCATATTGTTGTGCCATCTTTTGATTTTTGAAGGGGAAAATACATTTTTTTTTCACTTTAAAAATTAAATATCTATATATTAATTTATATATAAGTCGGAGATACAGAATGGTGGGACATGACAACTAGCTTGAAACATATGAGAACTCAGAAGTTGTCTATATCTATATGTATCTCTAAAAAGTAATAACCAATGAGACTTTTTTATATATTTATCTATAAAAAATAATAATCAATGAGACTTTTTTTGTTTATCATGAAAATTTCTACTTATTGTATTGTTTCTTTATAAAGGTATAGGCTCCTAATAAAAAAAAGAGTTGCTACTTTTGCGATAACAAATTTACAATGAATTTTTTTTAATTTTTTTGTGATTTACTCTCACTATAAATAATTTTCACATTTTATTTGACTATCATATCAAAGTAGTTTAGTAAATTAAAATAATAGGGTTTTCAAAACAAGTACACCTAAAGTTGTTTTGTCTTCCTCCTTTATCTCTTTCTTCATATTTTTAAAACTGCACTATGACATTGGAACTACATAATTGGTTTCATCCGAATACTCCCGCTTTTATCACTTGCAGCGATAAAGTTAAAGTCTTAGGTGATCCGGTGAGAGTTGAGTATCGTGCCTCTTTTGAATATCAATGTCACATGGTATTACTTGGAACCTCATGTAGATGCGAAGTGTGATGGGGCAATGCGGTAAGATATTTCAAAGCCTAGAAGTTCACCAGAGACCATCTCATTTGTGGGAGCAGGTGTGTGTGGTTTTTATTTCCGGAAAGCCCATTGTTGGCGGATAAAAACTCTCCTAGTGATAATCCGACGATTAAACATCATGACCATTGGATAGAATATGAATTTGTTTCATCTCAGAGTGATGAAAAAGTTTCATGTCAATCTTAGAAGAAATAAATGTAAAAGTAACATAAATAATGAATGAATGAAAAGCAAATAGTTAGATCACAAATTCTTAGTTCTTGTTGGGTAAATCTCGGTCCAAATTGAAGGGTCTAATAATTTTAAGTCCATTATCAGTAGAATTTCTCTAATTAGGGTTTTTGTCACTGTCGCTCTGCGCCATAACATACAAAGACATAAGTGAGACAATTAAGCTACCTATTACCACGCTTTGCACTCCTTTATTTAGGACGAGCGCTTTAACCATGCTTGTGAAACGTGGTAATTGGCCATAAATAAACGTGATTAAAGGTATTAACCTGTAGTACTGCATATAATAGTAAATCAAACCGTAAGACTAGTTGTCAATCTTCATAGGTCAAAAGGGTATAACTTTTACTTTCCAGATCGCACTACAAAGTTTGTAGAAACACGTCATATGATATTTTTTTGAGAATGATGAAATCAGTGGGAATTCAGAGAGTAGAAAATCCATTTTTAGGAGACTCGGGTTTATGTCCTATTACTATTAATCCAAGAGGTAATTTTTCTTTCACCTTACATAGTTGCACCCTCAGTTTTGATTCCTAGAGTTAACTCCCCGATTGAACCTAGAAACTATTCATAATATGCCTAATGAAGACATACAGACAGAATGAAGTTATGCAATAGTTTGGATCAATTCATCATTTCAGTGGTTTGGTTGCTAAGGTGGCTTCGAAGTTGTCTGGTTGGAAGTCGAAGTTGCTCTCGGCTGGAGCCAAGTTAACTTTGGCTCAGTCGGTCCTGTCTTCCATGCCGATTCATTGCATGGCGGCTCTCAAAGTCCTGAAAGGGGTGTTGAGTCGTCTGGAGAGTCTTATAGCAGCGTTCCTGTGGGATGCGGGAGATCAGAAGAGAAGGCATTGGATCGGTTATACTACAATGTGTAAGAGTTATGCAGAGGGTGGTCTGAATCTTTGCAAAATGGAGCTGGTTATGAGAGCTCTTCATGCTAAATTAGCTTGGAGCTACCTGAAGAAGAACTCCCTTTGGGCTAAGTGGATGTACTC
>NQLW01000271.1:7065-17077 GCA_002312845.1 Kalanchoe fedtschenkoi | reverse complement strand
TAAAAATATGAATGAAGACTAAATCTAAAAAAAAATAGTATTTGGGATTTGAAGACAAGTAAACGGACGATCTGGTCGACACACGGAATACTGGAAAAAGAAGCAACAGGTAAATTTAATCTAAATAAAAATCTAACTGTAAAAGAAGTCTGCAGCTATCTATTTATAGGCTATAAAACTAGGGTTTTTTATGAAAGAAGTATAATTTGTGATCCTGATAAGACAACAACTTGTAATGTAAACATCCAAATCATAATTTGACTCCTAATGTAAAAACGGCGATAATTGTTTCACCGATTCAGAACAGGTGAGATGAGAATTTCACAACTGGTTGAATTTTTTGGAAAGAAGACTTTAAGATCTCACCAATACTTATGGGCCTTCACCAACTTTCACAATTGAGAGTTATGAGTGTTTGAAATTTGAAGCAGCCTGGAGTTCCTAATTTGAATAATTCTCAGGGTAAACTACAAAAACATATCTCAAACTATCACTCATTTTTAAATTAAATACCGAATTTTTTAATTCTTCAATTTCAGTTCCGAACTTTTTAATTCTTCAATTTCAGTACTATATACTTAATAGAAAAAACAGTTAGCATTGAATAATTAAAAAATTAGGTACTGAAATTGAAGAATTAAAAAGTTAGATACTGAAATTAAAGAATTAAAAAGTTCGGTACTTAATTTGAAAATGGGTGATAGTTTAGAGTGTTGTATTTTAATTTACCCTATTTTGTTTTTAAATTTTTTTTCTAATTTTCAAATGTGAATTCAACGAAGACAAACGCTCCTTGATGTGATGTCCTCATCAATTTTCTTTTAAGATTGTGTGGGGTAATGTAATTTTATTATCATGAATACTTTTCTTTTGCAGTGGGCCTTGTTGAAGTTTGTCATCTAAATAATTGTAACTTTGGGCTACTTGCTTATTCACCCTCGGGGGTGGAGCTCTATCTAGGAAGTACTTAGATATTGAGTCCAAGGCTAAGAAGGGTGGAATTAATCTTTTTCCGAACATATGGAAAAACATGACAGATGACTTGCTAAGGTGCCCAGTTTTACTTGTATAGGTGTAGACATGTTTCAGTTGAAAGATTTCTTGAGGGTCATTGCATATTTGAATATTCCAGGAAGCAACTTTCAATATATTGAGCTGGCCAAATAGTATGACCTTAATCGTATTCCTATACAATTAGCCATTTATCGTTCTTTTGTAACAAGCTTAAACGATTGGTGGAACCTCTTTCTAGCAATTAACAGAAGATGTTGATGCTTTTTCGGTTGCCCAGCGCCCTTTGCCGGCAGACTTAATGGCTTATAGTGTACATTCAAATGTTACCTGCTTGGAAAGAAGTAGCAATGTACCCAAAGCTTGTATCTGCATGGCCGTTCCAGCCCATTATGCAAATTCAAAAACTATTCTTACGTGGTGCTTATTGTCATCGATTTGCCTCGTGTCGCTTCTGCCTGTTTTGTAAGGGTACTGGACTGTTGATTTTCTGCTTGCTAGGTTTGACGGCCTCTAATATCTCATATATTGGGTACAAGTCATTTGTTTGATTGAATAGAAAATCATCCTTGTTAAATTGTAACAGGCTAGAGGGCTAGAGCTGAGTATGTGGTGGTTCTGCCAGGTCCCAGGTGCATCAAAAAGAAGCGAAAACACTCCATCAGAGAAACAGTGGATGAATATACGAATCTTCTTTCAAATCAGATGTCAACTTGTTTGACAAACAATTCCAGTGTCAGACAACCTGTTAAAAGGACAGTCATCTACATTATTTTTCTTGCTCTTTCCTTTTTCTCTAGTTTTACAGTTAGGGTAACACACATTTGTCATAAATTTTCATCAAAATAAATCATAAAAAAATATTAGTGTCATGTCACATCAGATTTGTCTCATGTCAATTCACTTTTATCATAAATATTCATTCACAAACTAAATCCACATTGAATTAACCTATCAAATCTCTGTGCATGGACTCACATGTCATATTATACATTTTCTACATTTTCATATTATGTTAATTAAAAAAAAATTAAATTTTTTAAATATTTGATTATTTATAATTATTAACTCATATTTTTTACATTTATATGATAAAAAAATTAAATAGTAAATTTTTTTAATCCCTAGAAAGATTTTCTTAAAATTGTCTATGGTATAAAAATTCTTAAATATATTTTAATCCGTATCATGGTATAACGATTCTTAATCCATATAATTTTGTATAAAGATTTGTTTATTATTAAAAATATTCTAAATTTGAATACATACCATATACGGAATTTATAAATTAAAAGCGTTATATATGGTAATACTTTATACGACGCTTTCAACTTAAAAATGCCGTATAAAGTATATACGACGCTTTTAACTTGAAAACGTCTTATATTTTCAATTTACGAACTACTTCGTGCAGACGAATCAGTGTTATATCAAAAGGCCACGAATCAACCTCCATATCAAAACGAAGCGATTCGTGACTTGACACAAACCTTCCCAAAGCTTCAATGGGTATGCCCTAAGCTTCAACTATTCAGATCATTTGACGCAAAGACGGGTTTGAATTCCTGCAGGGTAATATATATCTTACGGCACCACTGCTAGGTTGATAGTTAAGTAGTTCTGAATATTTCTACAAATATTGCAGTTTCCATACTGTCACACTCATACCTCATTGGATACATACACAATCTCTATTTGTATAATTAAGAAACGCATAGCAAGGTGGTACATATTAGAAACCTGAAACCTACGATATAACGTCCTCATCTATCAGAAACCTGAAACCTGAAACCTGAGCCCAAATTTGGGGTCATCTCATGCCTCATGGTGTGACTGATGGTTGCAGTTTTCTTAACCCTAAAATATGGGCTACATGACAAGACAACCAGAAGGACTAAACTATTGACACAACACCCAGCACATGAAGTTAGCTTGGCTTCAGGTATGAGTTGTTCTCTTCACCTTGTCTTTGCAACATCACTCACTATCTTTTCTTCCTAACTTTATGTCCCATTTATTTATGTCGTTACTTTTTAACAGCAAACATGGAAAATAGTGTATAGGTGCACTTATATCATATACTTTCAGAAATAGAACAGGCGTTGATGACATGGTCAAACATTTATTTTATAAATTAAAATGTTTTGGGTCGCATATCTGATTAGAGGCACTAACTTTTTTATGCATTTTATTGTGGAAATATATGTTTAGGCAGGACTATACATTAAGACAGTGAATAATTGATATCGGTGCCCCACACGGCCTAGCTGTGCCTAATTTCTCTGCAAAGTAGGTGGATGAAAAGAAACGTGTTTTCAGTTTCATTCATAGGTGTTTGATGATTGGCTTGGGGCTGGAAATTTTTGAATTGATGATGATGTGCTCCAAATTCAGAGTTGAATAGATAATATGTTAGAATGATAAATATTCCAGTAGGGTACTGTGATTTGATATATGACCTTATATCCTAAGTTCATTTAATGTTTAGGCATTGGGCGAGCTACTAACACACGGTAATTGTTTGACTTTCGATGGATTCTTGTGACTCGATTCCACACAAATGTTTTACCTATTGGTGACAAGACATTCTATGTCAAAGGAAAAGCAAAGCCACCGCTACTTAGTCTCTCAGTCTGTTATTTCTTCTACTACTAGGTTTACTCATGCTGGTTAGAGGATTAAGATATGATGTATGGCCGTTGTTAGGGAGGAGATGACTTTTTTTCCTGTATCCAGGCACGCACAATGAAATATCAATATGAGACATTCACACGAATAACGCGCATCAACACATAATAATATAAATAAAGAACGAAAGAAAGACACTATTTTTTGAGTGTTGCATCAGCTCTTTTACAAAACCTACATCCACGATCTCCACTATTGATAAATGTGTATTAAAAGAATGAACACATCTCTCAACACTCCCAAATACAAATTTCTCAACTCTCTAATAGGTTTTCTCCGACCAACCTACAAAAATCCTACACCACTCAAGAAGAATTCCTACTAAATTCTCCTGGAGGACTTCGACCAAGTCTCTCAAATTTGTTCCTACGACTAGAACATATTATTTATAGGGTACTTATACTAAAACAAATAGGATTACTGATCCTACCAAAACAAATGGAAAGATCGGAAAATGGGAATAGATATTATAATATAGTAACCTACCTAAAATAGAATTCCTAATAGAATCAACTTTCAAAAAAGTAGATTATCTCTTCCATCTTCATATTTAGACATCTAGTCAATTCCCAACAAATCCTCCCTTGACTAGAATTTATAAATATTTTCATCTTCATACCACCTCTAAATGCAGCTTCTAAATCTGATGAGTCATTATCATCTATTACTCGTACCCTTCAACAATCTAGAAGTCTTCAAATTTCTTCCTTGACTGGAATAAACTCTCCACATGACCATTCAACAAAATATAAGAACTCTCCATCAATTTGAGGAACCTAATTAATTCTCAACAAATCATCTCTTGTTTAAATTTTCTATAATTCTTCAACTTCAAAAATTTGTATCTTCATCTTCAATTACACTCGACCAAAATTTGATCTTCATCGCGAGCGCCGAAGGCTGGTTGTGAGTGGACTGTGACAAACTCGATCTGGATCGAGTCGCAAAAATGGCTTTGCTCGATCGGGATCGAGCCCTGAAAGTGAAATATTGATTGGACGGTGCCTAACTCGATCGGGATCGAGCCGCCGAAAGCAGACTCGATCCGGATCGAGCGCCGAAAGCTGATTTTGTGACTAACTCGATCTGGATCGAGCTGGATAAAGTCAACACGGTCAGGATCGAGTTGATGAAAGTCAACACGGTCTGGATCGAGCTGATATTTCTCATATTTACAGTTTTACCCCTGCAGTTTCTCTGTTGACAGTTTGACCCTTGAGATTGTCTTTTTATCCGAATTTGGTCCAATTTTCACTGTTTTTCTCCTTTCCTTCTTTTGAAGCCAGCATTCTTCATTTTGATCCTAAAAGATACAAAATCAGCTATTTATCATCCATAATTATTCGGAAACGACTCAAATATATTAAGTATAAGTACCTAAAATAGGGTAATTTATTGCCCTATCAGAGGACTCCCACCAAGTCTCTCAAATTTGTTTGTACTACTAGTACATTATATCTATAGGGTACTAATACTAAATCATATAAGATTTCTAATCCTACCAAAATAGTAATTTAATAACCTACCTAAAATATAATTCATAAATCCAATCAACTTCCAAATAAACTGATTACTTTTTCATCTTCAAATTTAAAAATCTAATCAATTCTCAACCGCCGTTGTGATATTCGTGTCAAAGAAGACTATATCATTGAGAATGATTTGAAGGTATGACACTAAAAGGAAGAAAGTTCAATAGCATCCACACCCTAGGGTAGGGTTTGATCAATGTGATTAATAAATTACAGAGGTGATGTGAGACTCGGGATTATCACAAATCATCAAAATGCATGTATATTAATATTTCATTGCAGTGTTTGGTTACAGTACTATCCTATGCTATGGAGAAAACCACTGATTATCCCACGAGGGGCTGGTTAAATTGGGGGGAAAAAAAGACATTCAATAAAGAAGTTTTGGGTTCATTTTTTTAATTTAGAGAATCGTGCTTCTTCAGAGGAGATTTAAAACTTCAGAGAAAGGTGTCATACTTCGAAAAGGAAATAGAGTGTGACCGGAATTTGATTTCTAATCAAATCAGTCCCAAATTATTAAAATTTAATTATATCAATCAATTTTAAAATATTTAAACATAAATTCTAATAATGTAATATAAATTAAAAGTAAATTCACAACTGAATCATACTATTAGGGTCATACTCAAATACGATGGAGCAACTGTTTACTATCTATAAGAAGATCTTGGAAAACTGATTGACATCGTAGAGTTCGCTCAATGCTACCTCAGACACCAAAATAGTTCACTAGTTACTTGTCTGAAAAAAGAAAAAATAAAATTACAGGGTGAGTCAAAATGATTGAGCGAGTAAATAATCCGCACATACAATCACTACCAAAATATTTTTTTCTTGCGGATTAATAAATTTCCGTAACATGTCCGAATAGGTCCGAAAAAAATATGTTTTCAGACTACAAAACCTAAAAAGTGTCCGGAATGTAGTCCGAAAAAATTATTTTCGGACTTCTTTTCGCATTTATTTTGGTTGTAGGCGGCTGGAATTAAAAAAATCATAAAATAGAGAATCCATGGAGGATCATTTTCTGACCTAATTTTTTAGGACCGTTTGTGAATCCTTTGTGGGTCATATTTCATAACATTCTAGGATCATTTATGGATCACATTACTTTTCAATAAAAAATTTTGAGAAGCATTTTCAGACATATTTTCAACCTATTTAGGGTTTTTTAAGGGTGTTTAATGGGATTTAATCCATTGATTGTCTGAAAAAGGTGCGAAAATGACCCTCAAATAGTACACCCACAAGCTGTCCACAACTAGTCCGAAAAATTGAATCCGCTGCTGGTTAGAAATCGGTACAAAAATGATCCTCAATATAAGGGTTAGGTTTTTTTGAAAAATTAAAAAAGTACAGATACGTTGTAACCGTGAAATGAATCCGAAAAAAAAAATTCGGACCATATTGGATTTGAAAATCCTTCTCCGCAAAACTTCTTAATTCTGATAGTGAATGGTGAGCCATAGTATTCATTTACAATACTTTATGGTAAACATTTATCATTTAACAATATTATAAGACAGGACTCACCATTCGTGTTTTACCTATGTCTGAATGAGATGACTCACCATACTTAATTAGTTCATATGTATAAATATATTTTATATTATCTCAAAATGATACAATTCATATGCAATTATTTATTTGTGATGCACTACCGTGAACTGTGACGTAAACATAAGTTCTTATTGCCTACCGTGATGCACTACCGTGATCTGGATCTCATCACATCATTTATACAATAGATTTAGCTATCTTCACGTAATAGAACGTCATAGACATAATGTTGTGTGTATGCATGAATGAATGCTTAATGGATCAATTCACTTTAACAGATAGACATACACATATTATGTCTTATAAACTCAATTTTATAATAATACGAGTATAATATTATCATATTATAACAGAGTACGTGAAAATTATATGTTCACCTCTTTCAAGTGAATAAAAAAATCTCTTATAAGTTAACTTTGAGGAATCTGTCGATGACTAGACTCGATTCTTAGGTGTAGTTGGCTTGATCACCTCCTCCATCTCTGCCTGCAGGGAGCTGACGATCTACTCATTGAACTCTTTTTTAGCACAAAAGGTGCAACCGGGATAGATGAAACAGTCCACCGATTATGCTCCTATTCTAAGGGATTTGTTTTTAGAATGTTTGTAAGTCCAGCCTAATTCATATTCCTTTTTACTGATAAATAAAATATAGCTAAACTAATTTCACATGTGCCCATCACTTTTTTATATAAGTATCGTTACATTTTAGTCCTTTTCCCACTATAAGCAAGGTTTTACATTGTAGTGACTTCTCCATTAAATCTTCGCTAAAAATATTTTTAGCGTAGTCTCTTTATTATAGGATCCAAACTATCGATCAATTTTTCTTCATAGATCAAAATAACATCGCCTTAAACCTGATTAACTTGTAACACAAGGTACCATTCAGATTGTACTTTCAAACTATGGAGATATGAAAGATTGAATGCTCATTTAACAATGTTGTCAATCAATTAAGTCTCCTTCTTAGCTATCTCAGAATCTCAAACAGGCTACTATATATTGGACTTATTTTTGTTGAATGTAAAGCTAATTCTTTTCTGCTTCAAAAATAATAAATTCATAAGCTCCCGCTTATGCAAGTTTAAATGACGCCTATTTAAAATCACGTTTGATTTTTAATCACGTTTCAAATTGAAAAATGTGATATGAAAAGGAAAAACGACTGTGTTTTATGACTAGGTATCATTAAT
The DNA here is from genome assembly GCA_002312845.1 of Kalanchoe fedtschenkoi. Taxonomy (NCBI): domain Eukaryota; kingdom Viridiplantae; phylum Streptophyta; class Magnoliopsida; order Saxifragales; family Crassulaceae; genus Kalanchoe; species Kalanchoe fedtschenkoi. Next base: position 9,087 of record NQLW01000271.1, on the reverse strand, counting down.
CACGTCTATTAGTTGAAAACGTGATTAAATATATGATCTTTAATCACGTTTCTCAGAGCAAAACGTAATTAAAGATATAAGATATCTTTAATCACGTTTACATCTAATAAACGTGATTAAAGATCATGTCTTTAATCACATTTCATATGTAACAAGCGTGATTAAAGATATCTTATATCTTTAATCACGCTTATTACATATGAAACGTGATTAAAGATCAAATCTTTAATCACGTTTCCATCTAATAAACGTGATTAAACATCAAATCTTTAATTACGCTTCCATCTAATAAATGTGATGAAAGATCTTCATATCTTTAATCACGTTTTGATCTTAGAAACGTGATTAAAGATCAAATCTTTAATTACGCTTCCATATAATAAATGTGATGAAAGATTTTCATATCTTTAATCACGTTTGTTGCATATGAAACGTGATTAAAAATTATATCTTTAATTACGCTTCCATCTAATAAATGTGACGAAAGATCTTCATATCTTTAATCACGCTTGTTACATATGAAACGTGATTAAAGATTATATCTTTAATCACGCTTCCATCTAATAAATGTGACGAAATATCTTATCTTTAATCACATTTATTAAAATTAAATATATTAAAGATATTAAGTATCTTTGGTCACGATTCCAACTAATAAATTCATATCTTTAATCACGTTTCTTAAAACTAAATGTGAGCAATTGATTGGCGCGCATGACCCAAAATTTAAAATGTAATTAAAAAGTTTAAAAACCCCTCCAAAATTTTCACCATTCCACTACTTAAATTCCTCCCCAAATCTTTAATTCTACCTCTTATAACTCTAACCCTACCGATGTCTTCCCAACTTCTACGTCAACTCATACTATCTGAATTCCTCCTATCTTTATTGCTTTTCAAATTCGGATGAGGGCAAAGGTAGGACTCATCATTTTCAACCGGTTCCTACATCGCAGCAGTAACTCATAACCTCCGCCACAGTGTATACCATCTTATCCTACATTCTTCGTTCGCAACTTCACTTTCTTCCACCATAGAGCGGAGGAGATTTGATAGGAGGCACAAAAGGTGTTAGGTGGGAGTAGGATCTATCAAATGTTATGGAGTAGGAGATGAGTTTAATTAAGTTATTTTTATTGTATGCAGCGTATCAGCGGGACAGTAGCAGGTGATCATGTACTTGATCAATTGATCAACAAACAACGAATAAAATTTTGATATTTCTATTTTTTTGTGCATTATAGAATGTAAAAGCTTTTCATAATAATTCACTATTTATTTTTTATTTGAGTAAAAAAATTAAATAGATAAATAATAAATATCAATAAAGTTGGAAAGGTAAATTAATATTCATCAAATTTATGACTTTCTTTTATGAATACTAGAGAAAAATAAACGAAATTAACCATTAATTATGAATATTTTCTTGTAGTGAAATAAGACTATCTTTAATCACGTTTATTACATATGAAGCGTGATTAAATATACTATTTTTAAGCATATTTATTGTATCTGAAATGTGATTAAAGATTGAACATCTTTAATCACGCCTCTTAAGTACGAAGCGTGATTAAAGATGTCCAATCTTTAATCACGCATCCTAAGTTAGAAACGTGATTAAAGATGTGACATCTTTGATCACGCCTATTAAGAATTAAACGTGATTAAAGATGTGACATCTTTAATCACGCTTGGTACTTGATCTTTAATCACGCCGGCATTAATCACGTTTCTAAAACGTGATTAAAAAGGAAACCAAACGTGATTAAAGAGTTGTCTTTGTACTAGTGATGGCTGAACCTCATCACACCCTTCACCCCCCTCGTACAAAGGTGAGCGAGTGGGTTCATTTACACTACTTACGGTAAATATTCGTCATTTAATAACATTATCACATACGACTAACCACACTGCTACAAATTCACATATTTATTCACGTTTGCGTCTATTTTTAATCATGTTTGATAAACGTATTTAATATTTGCGTGATTAAAGATCAAGTACCAAGTGTGATTAAAGATG
>NQLW01000027.1:525373-543683 GCA_002312845.1 Kalanchoe fedtschenkoi | reverse complement strand
TCACCAAAGCATCAATCCACCCAAACGCGCCCCAAGCCTTCCGCACAGATTCCTCGATCAACGGCCCACCAGCATCAACGTCGAGCTGCACAGCCACCGCCCTTACCACTCTTTCTCCACCGACCTTCCCGGACCCAAACGAATTGATCTCGTCGCAGAGCGACTGGAGCCGGTCGACTCGGCGGGCAGCCGCTACGATTCTGCAGCCTGCTTTAGCTAAGTCCAAGCAGATGTCCCGACCGATCCCGGACGATGCGCCGGTCACCATCACCACCTTGTTTTCCAGAATGTGCCATGGCTCGAGGTTGGCGGAGACGGCTTCGGTTGCCATTTTTGTTGGCTTAAAAGTTGTTAGAGATATATTTAAGTCAAAGTTTGACCGTAAAGTGTCTAAAAATATATCAGCAAAACCAGATCACCAGACCATTTTATTCTCCGACCAGAAACATTATTTTTTTGTCGCTAAATGCAATTTTTTAAATTCTAGATTTTTTTCCGGCAATAACCCTTTTTTATTAGATTTCTATTAAGACTATTATTTTTTTTCATTTTTTTTTCAAAAATACTTTATTTTTTCTATTTCTGTTATTAATTTTAATTGACATGTCACGTGCTTCATTTTCAATCACTCTTCCGTGCTCCGAGAACAGCTACTCTTGTTTGCGACATTGTTTCGAATTTGTTTAAAACGGCATCATTTTCATAATATTCATCAGCTTTACTTCCATATTCATCAGATTATTTATGGTTTCATATTCATTAGTTGTGATTTCATATTCATCAGTTTTGTTTCCATATTCATAATATTATTTATGGTTCTATATTCATCAGTTGTGCTTCCATATTCATCAGATTATTTTATGGTTCCATATTAATCAGTTGTAGTTTTATATTCATCAGTTTTACTTCCATATTCATCAGTTCTCCTTCTGTATTCATCAGTTCTGCTTTTATATTCACCAGTTATTATTTTATGCAAAAATTGAAGTATAAATCATCTGATGAATATAGCAGATCATTTGATGAATATAGTAGGTCAATTGATGAATATAGAAGCATAACTGATGATTATTCATTAGTTCTGCTTCTATATTAATCAGTTGTGCTTATATATACAACTAGTGAATATAGAAACATAACTGATGAATATTCATCAGTTCTACTTACGTTTTTTGCATATAGAGCATTCAAATTAGAATTATTTAAAAAATATTTATAAGTTAGCCAGAGTGATTTGGTGTTTTTACTCGTAATTACCACGAAGCATTTTGTAATTGGATTTTGAATTTTTTTTATCTCAAACAACAAAATAAATTGGTGGAGGATGAAATGATATAGTTTTAAATTTATTAATTAATTTATATTTAACACGTGTCTCACTTAAAATATTTTATTCGGCATAAAATTATCATACTTTGCACAACATCATTTTTATTATATGTGTACCTATCTGGCTATAATCTTGCAGCTTAAGAGTTAAGATAAAGATATTTATGATTTCTAATTCATGTGTTGACATAACGATTATAATGACAAATATAATATAAATAATATTTAAATATTCATCATAAATTAATAAATCAGATTGATATTTATTATAATTTTATATTTTGTAAATGACAAATATATCTTCATGTTGTTAATTCAAACTTATGAACATTTTGATCATTTAACCTAAAACCATTTTACTCTTCATTCATCTCCACATCGTCCCGCCTTTCATTTCGTCTTCTCTCGGATCATATCGACAGGTGAAGATTTCAGAGGAAGATGACAACTGAAAATACATGTACATTCAAAAAAATAAATTTATTGATAATATTTTTTTAATATTTTTTTTGGATAATTCTCTCATGGCCCAAATATTGATAAAGAATCATGCTAAACACATAAAAAAAAAATCAAGGATGCATGAACTACAATTTAAAAAAAGCTGTATATGATAATTAAATTAATATATAGGTTTTATTTGGTTGCAGATAAAAAATGAGGATGAAAATTAGAGAAATTTATTATTTAATTTAAACAGTTATGGGAGAAAAAATACCGTAGAAAATAATATGAAAAATATAGTTTCATACCAACGGACATTAAAATTTTTAGTGAATTTTATATGATAACCCACCAATTAAAAAAATAAAATTTATCAAAAAGTATATATATATTTTTTTGCCTCTCAATTTTCTTACATTCTCAGCTTTTCTAAATAAAAGGGAGTGTTCGTGAGTGAGAATAAAATTATTATTTTTATCACTTAATAATTTTAAGCATTTAGTATTATAGATCCACTCAACATTTATTATTTCACAAATTTATTTCTCTATCAATAAATGATGATTAGTGGTAAGTGTTTGGTGACCCTCAAATGCATAAAAAGTAGAATATCTTAAAATTTAATGCAGAATTATATTTTTCTGTTATCTTTCTAATTTCAATGATTTTCAAATTACAAAATTCTATTTTCATTAATGACAATTGAATAGATAGACTCAACTATCTTAATGTCCAATATATTTTCTCTCATGTGATACATTGACTTATTTGTCTATCTATATATATAACAGAATAGGATTGGGAGCGTCATCGGTTCGGTTCGGTCCTAGTCGGTTCGATTCGGTCCCGGTTGGTTCGGTTCGATTTGAATCGGTCGGTTCGGTTTGGTTCCAATTGATTCGATTCGGTTCGGTTTGAAACCGGTTGATTCGGTTTGGTTTTAAATGTTAGTGGATCGGTTCGGTTTTAAATGTTAGTGGATAGGTTCGGTTTTAAATGTTCGGTTTCAAATTTTAAAAAACCGATGACTAATAATTTGGTTCAATTTTTAATTTTTCTCGAACCGGACCAATCCAAACCCGTCGATTCGACGGGTACTCTGCTTGTTTATATATATTAAAATAATCTTTACAAATTCACATACTAAATACCCATATTTAGATTTGATATTGATCACCATCACCCTGCTTCTCAATCATATATTTGGTTTGGATTTTGATCCAAGACAACAAAATCAAATACAATCAAATCAAAATTATGTAGTTTTGAGTTACAATCGTCAATTTCACCATTTAATATGTATTAAGAAAAATTAAATAATATTAATAAAATCAAAACTACCTTATTTTTATTCAAAACTAACTTAGCATCATGGCCCACCTGGCTTTCGTTTGCCAACTAAAAGTATGATGTAATAATAATACAATTGAGTGTATAAAAAGACACTAATATTGGTTATTAATTAAAGTTAATAGAAATATTTAATATCACTTTAAATTTCGTTTAAAATGTAAAATAAAATGTATCATTATGGGAGTATTGTGATTTTGTATGAATTATGACAGTAAAGTAATTAATCTATGATATTTTAAATAGTTGTAGATATTAAATACGTATTGAATTTATTAATTAAAAAATAAATTGAAAATTTCTTGATTTTTTTTATTCTTTCATGGGAAAAGTGGCTCGTTTTGTCAAAAAAAATAAAAAAAAATTATACAGGTGCAAGTGAACACCTTCGTATTTATTTTATAATTTTTAATATGATAAAAGTAAATATGTCATTACCAAAAACACTTTTTTCACACTATCTTATTTAACTCTGATGCATTACCATACATGTATTATATGTAGATATATTTTTGACAATTTAATTAAATATGTAAAAAAAAATTCTAACATGACAAGTAAATATCGCCTTTCATTACTATCACCCCAATATTAGAAAACAATCTTTCCGTTCTAGAAAAGTTCAAATAAAATATAAAATGTTTATTTTAATGAATCTTTTAATGTTAATGATTATATATAAATATTTTAACATATATTCATAAAATGAATCTATAATTTATATTTGAGTTTGACTTGCCGTTTTATATCTGACTTTTTATGATAAACATTATGATAATGGATCTCAATATGTTTTGAATTATACTTTTATAATAAATTTTTATTATAATTTTATAATATTTATATTTGAATTTATTTGCGTTCAAAAATTAGTACTCAATATTTTAAGCAACATGTAAAAGAAAACTAGGAGAGTATAAATTAAATTAAATGTGTATGGTGTAACATCTAATTCAAAAATAAGAAATTGCATCAAAAATTAACCTTAGTATCTTTTATAAGATAATAGGATATTCTCCCCCGACAGGGGTGTCAATGGGTCTGGTCCAGACCTATTTGGAAGGATCCAAACTCATTTCATTTGGATCCGTACTCAGATCCAAACCCAATAGTTTTATAAATATTGGATCCAAATTCAGACTCATTATTTGGACCTAAAATCAATTTTTTAAATTCAACTATTAAATAAAATCGATAAATAAATATCAGTTTCTAAAAATAATAAATTATTTCTATTTACAATTTTTTATTTTAATTTTTAAAAAAAAACATTTTATTTTTTTAAAACATTTTTAATTTTTTAAATATTTTTTTATTTTGTTAAAAATAATTTTTATATAAAAATTAACTTATTTTGAATTCAAATTGACTAATTATTAAAAAAAACTGAAAGAAATCCATTATAAGAATCCAAATGGGTAGATTCTAATGAGTCCAAGATTCAAATGGGTAGACTCCGAATATATAATCTAGGTGTTTAAGCATTTAAAATGATGACATTTCTAGATGTGCCATGATTTCAAATTTTTTGAAGTTTTGGAAGTTGTGAGTTTTAGATGCTGTTTTGGATATTTTTAAAACAATTAAAAAATTTAAAATCTTAAATACTCTAGTTCTAGAAACCATGAAATTACGAAAAGTCTGACATACCAACCTTAATAGGGAGGTGTCGCGGCTCAAAATCAAATCTTCAGGCGGCACCTTTAATAAACTAGTTGTCTAAGTAATATGTTCTATTATTTACAATTATCACCTTAGACTTACTGTATTGTAATTGTGAGTAATTGAACAGACGGTCAAATCAGTTTGAACCGCCGATTCAACCGAAAAACCGGGAACCGAGATCTTGGACGGCTCGATCTCCGATCCGATTCTGATAACTATGCTTAAAACTTTAAAACTCTTAAAAAAATAGAAAAAATAAAAATCTTATATAAATGGTCATTGTCTTATTTGTTTGGATACCCAAATTATTCGTTTTTTCTTTCATTTGTCGCTTAATTAACTCTATTTATTCATTTTATTTATAACTTAATAATTTTAATGCACATTTAACAATGTGAACAACATTAAAAAAAATAAAAAAATAATTATTTAATCATCATAATTTGTTAGTGGAAGGATCGTGATGCGTCAGCCTTTATAACTCAGGGGATTTAACCTGCGGGTCGCAAATGTAATTAGATTGTTGCTAATGAATTTTATAAGCGTCGCTGTTGTGATAATGACATCTAATGACTTACCGGTTGATGTATAAGAGAGCAGAGCGTGAACAGCTGCTTCTTCCCCAAATTGCTTATGTGCTTCGGATCATCAAACCCTAGCCGCCTTCCTCGCACGCTTCTCCGTCGGCAACCTGACATCCCTCCAGCCTCCCCACTATCATCTTCACCTCGTACTCATTTATCACAATCACTCTCGATCATCAAACCGCGGCGCTCGATTTACATTCCACTACGGCTCTCCTGGACTTTTTTCGCGTGATCGAGGAAAGTAAATCGAGGATCGAAATTGATGTGGCGAAGGAGTATGAGGTGAAGATGGTGGTCGGGAGGCTGGGGGTGTGAGTTTGCTGACGAAGAGGTGAGAGAGGTGAGAGGTGGCCGGGTGATGGTGATTCCGGGATCGAGGGATCGGGGAAGAGAAGGAGAGGTGAGAGGGTGGTGAAGAGTACGAAGAAGGCGAGATTGGACGAGAATGTTGTGGTTTTGTGGGACGAGGAGTTTAGAAATAAGTGCCCGGTGCCGGATTATAGATGAGGCCGTGGAGGAATCGCAGATTGAGTTTAAGGTGTTTCGCAATGTGAGTATTTCTAAACCCTGCTGGAGATTTGTCAGGGTTTGTGTGTTTATGTTGTTTCATTTTATTTTTATTTTCAATGGAAGTTGGATCGGAATGTAAAGTTGGAATAGGATTTAGGTTTTCCGAAATTTGGTTGGATGAGTGGCTAATATCTTTGAAGTCCTTTGGTTTGATTGATCTTGCTGTGCTGATCTACCATTTTCGAGGTTGGTTGTATGATGTGCTATTTGTTGTTTGAATTGGACATTTTGGGATTAGTTGTCACTTGATACTTGGTTCTACTTCTATTAGTTGTTTGAGTGGGGAGAAAAAACATTCCAAATTGTGGAAAGAAAACATCATCCTGGCTTCAATCTTGATCCCATGTTGCGTCTTGCATTCATTACATTGATGTTTAACTGTTGTGTATCTTCCTGTTACTTCTGTAATGCTTTACACGTTCGTTGTTTTATATGATTTTGTATTTATAAAGTACCCTAGCTGACAGTGTTGATTGCAGGGAAGGAGGACAGGGGTCAAAAAAAATGCTTAGGATTGGAACAACAATATTCGTCGATCTTTCACAATGGGTTTCTACGGAAGAAGGGCAAGAAGTACCACTCAGCTAGCCTCTTATTTACAAGGAAAACACCTGTGGGACCAACCTTCTACTCTGTGTACGTTCCTACTAATCTCACAATTACAATTTCTTGCCTCTACCGAAACCTTTACCTTTGTCAGGCTGGGAATTCCTCAACAAGTCATGAATTCTGCACATAATCCCTCGCTCTTAGCTTTATCATCACCCCCAACTAAAAATACCACTTCCTCTTGTAATGAGACCAAGTCTGGTGAAAAAAAATTGTGATCTATAAAAGGAGTGGTCACAAACATGCTCGTCTGCAGAAAGGAGGCATTGATAGGGGGGAGTCTGCCAGGACCAGTTCATCAGAATCACTTCTTGCAGTGCATTGGAGCCCTTTCTATCAGAATGTTTAAAGGGCATTATCCCTTTTTCACTAAAGAGGAAGCACAGTGTTGGGGCGCAAGGAACAAGAGCGATCATCCATTGAAGGTAATAAACCTAGAACACAGCGAGGATTTCAAGGAATCTAGCTGCCACCGACTTAGTTTTTCTGAACCCCTGCACAAACTGTAAGCTTCCTATATCTCATAGTTTTATATTTCAAGTTTCAACCTTATGGTCAATTGTGCCATGTTGTTGCTAGGTTGATTTATTAGAAATCACTCTTTGGGTCCGGTTATATGCATTTAGCAACGAATCAAATCATCAAAATTTATACTGTAAATGGTTTGGTTTTTGCGTATCATTTAATCAAAGAAAGTTCTAATTAGAGACCAATTTCTTTGCAAGGGGAATCTTACAGTTTAATTTAGAAATTGGAACTTAAATCTTTGAGTTGTGCAACTTTATGAGGCTAGTTATTTGAACTTTTTTTACATGGAATCCTTACCGCAATGGTACTCTTAATCATCGTCTACTTAGGAAATACATGAAACCAAAATTTAGAAATCTGATTGACTTCTTTAATCGTTATAAGCGAAATTTGTATGAGTGGTTGCTGCTATTTAATATTTTTCTTGTGATCTATGATGATATCCTTTTTTGAATCTATCAGCTATTAATTGTGGCAGGAAATTTTTATTGTTATATCAGTTTCTGTATCGGCTGAAGATTGCTTTTTCATTCCGCAGTGGCAGCAGATAGATGTGGTTAGTCGTGATGCACTCATGAAGCTTCAAACTCAAGTGTTATTTGCTTTCATTGATCAAATAAGTGAACAAGCAGGAGGGTCGAGTGCCTGTTCAGCCCTTGTGATTGTTATTGCTGATTGGCTGCAGGCTAATAAGAGGTCCTTACCAGATCAGTATGAATTTGATGATCTTATAAAAGAAGGGTCACATGGATGGAGTGAATTGCAGAAAAATGGAAATCTCATGCAGGTTTATGCGGATGGCCATTTTGATATCAGAATAGTGTTTCATATCTGTCCTATCGAAGTTAAGTGGATGCAAAGACCACTATTGGATTTTTTCATCTCGAGGATCTGCCAGATGAGATGCTTGGATTCTTACCTGGTACAATATCTTTTGACGATCTATGGTAAGAGATCAATGAAGCTCGAACAAAAGTTTCTGGTGATGATTTGATCATCTACACAGTCGGTTGGAATGATCACTTTTTTGTTTAAAGCTGATTCATGAAGCTTATTATATTATTGACACTTTAGGGGAGGCTCTTCGAGTGTTATGATCGGGGATATATTATGAAGTTCTACGGGCACATCGAAATACAAAAATAATCCAAAACACTCGGATGAGATTAGCAGCATTAGCGATGGAGTCGTAGTTAAGATCTTGTTTAGTGGCTCCGAGTGTTGTAAACACTTCATAAATATCTTTTTTGCTACTCTGCGTTTGAAAAAGAAGCCATTGAGAACAACTAGAGGGGTATGTTGACCTTAGATCGTCCCGGATGGTAAGCTTCAAATTGAGTTTAGTTATACAAATCGAAATGGCCGAAAGTTACAGCAATTTACTGTCAGCACCCAAATGACGTAGTTTTGCTTCATTAACTTAAAAGCCACGTGAGCTGTTGCCCAAGTTTCTCAACTCACCCAAAAAGACGAATAGCCCTGCAGAGCATCTGGTGATGAAAGGCAGGGCAACATATCAAACTTGCATAACATCTGGGATGATCTAAGGTCAACATGTCTTTCTGATTGTTCTCAATGGCTTCTTTCAAGGGCAGAGAAGCCATGAAGCTCCTTATGTAGTGTTTACAGATCTACTAAACAAGATCTCAGCTATATCTCTAGGTTATCGTTGCTAATCTCTTTCGAGTCTTGCGGATAATTTTTGTAGATTTGGTGTGCCCAGTCAAATTTTAGAATATATCATTGGTCACAACCTTTGAACCTTCTCTCATAACATGTTAATTATGTAGTAAGCTTCATGATCGGCTCTGAGCAGAAAGAAGTGATCATTCCACTAACTATGTAGATGATTGAACCATCGCCAGAAGATTTTGCTCGAGCATCACTGATCTCTTGTCATAGATCGTCAAAAGATGTTATCCCATTTAAGAACACAAGCACCTCATCTAACAGACTCTCGGGATGGAAAAATTCAATAATGGTCTTTCTATCATCAACTTAACTTCGATGGAGCGAAACACTGTTTTGAAGTCAAAATGGTCATCCACATACACCTGCATGAGACTTCCGTTTTTCTGCAATTCCCTCCATTCATGCGATCCTTCTTTTATAAGATCGTCGAATTCACACTGATCTGGTAAAGACCCCTTAATGGCATGCAACCAATCAGCAATAACAATCACAAGGGCTAAACAGGCACTCAACCCTCTTGCTTGTTCACTTCTTTGATCAATGGAAGCAAATAACACTTGAGTTTGAAACAAGATCACTTCTTTGATCAGCATAACAAGATCAAGCAAACCAAAGGACTTCAAAGATCTGCCAAGAAGAACTAATGCAGTTTTAATGAAATACAAGAGATGTTAGTGATAAGTGGCATAATTCAGGTTATTTACTTTTATATGTGATTGTTGTTGATCATCGATTATCGGATGAATTCATGTGATGAACCAAACTTAGCACAATATGCGACCTAGTCTGCACACCTTGACAATGCGTAAACAATCGTATGCACTCAGAAATCATCCTACAATTTAAGTCAATGATAGGAATTATATGTGTCAACATACGAGACGAAGCAAAGAGGGTGACAATATTTATTTAAGATCAATTATATATAGTTTAATATAGCCAATCTAGCTCACAGATATCTGGAGTACACTTGTCCGTAAATATGTAAAACATATGATTTATTTGCTACCCTTCCTAGTTATCAATCCAAGCTCACCTAATTAAGCTAGCGTTAGAATTCATGCAGCAACACATTCATTCATAATAATTAGTTCAGCAACAAACATAAAAAAATTTAAATTTCATTAATAAGACAATATAAAAAATTAATTTATAAGTTAACTAACCCGAACCATATAAGGGAATTTAACCACACATAAGCATAGAAGAACACAAGAATAAGTAGATAGACATATCCCTTTTAAACTTAAATTGCATTTTCACTGTGAAAGATATCCCTTCCTAGCCTCACTCACTTTGGGAGAGAAGAATCTATGAGAAATTCAGACTTGATGAGAGAGGTGAATAGTTGTCCTGAATAGCAAAAGAGATCCAGTTTATATAGCTTAATTCTATATCGTAATAGGTGTAAAACTATAATTTCTTTCTTAGGAAGCGCTTGATCTGTTTTTATGTGTAAAAATTTGCTATCACAGCTACTATGTGGTCCGCGCCGTAGTTTTGGACCTCTGACAACCAGTGGTGAGTCGTGACAGATAGACGACGAAGAATTAGATGTAATTAAAGTGGCTATTGACCGGATCGGTATTAGAATAGTATTGTAAAAAGCTTTAGGCGGTGGACATAGCGATTAGGCGGCCAGGCGGAGATTAATCGGAAGAATTAATCAGATGGTAAGACAAAGTTATATATATTAATAATATATTTAATAATTAATATTTGAAAAATACATATATTTAAAATGAGCATATTTTTAATTAAATGATTTAAAATAATTAATCGGTTGGGCGCCTAATGACTATTCTAGCTGTCTTGGCAGCTAGAAGGACGTCTTTTATTCACTGCGTTAGAAGAACTTTTTTTCAATTTTTCAATTTATTTGATGATATATGGGCTGAAGTTGTTCATATTAAGATTTTTTATTAGAAAGGGTAAAGCACAAAAAAGGGGTATGTACTATACCCAATTTAAAAATCACGGTCGAAACTTTCAAAATTTAAAATTTCAGGTTTTTTTATTTTTTCGGGGTTGTATTGTAACTTTCAATACTAAGTCATGCCTATCATAAATTATAGAAACCCTTGACATTTGAAGTTACAACAGTTTGATTTTGAGGAAAAAAATGACAACAACACTCAATCGACAGTTTGTGGCAGCCGTCTGCTACATGTCTTTTTACTGTTCTAATTCGACAAATATATAACGTATATAGATAATTCAATATATCATATATCATTTATCCATTTCAATTGCTGATATATAATGCTGGAACTCACTGACAAATTTCACAAACCAACAAATTTCACCAACAAGTTTCAATAATTTATGATAGGCGGGACTTAGAATTGAAAGTTACAATACAACCCCGAAAAAATAAAAAAACCTGAAATTTTAAAGTTTGATAGTTTTGACCATGATTTTTAAATTGGGTATAGTACATATCTCTTTTTTGTACTTTACCCAATTATAAATGATAAATTTTGAGTTGGATTTGGGGTATTAAATTAAAATGTGGGTTAAATTAAGAAAATATAATTAGAATTTTTCTTTTTTATTATAATTAAAAATAGTTTGAGTCATATTTGAGGAAACAGTTGTCGTAATTGTCTTCCAATGACACCGACACCAATCAAAAATATTGATTATATTAAAATATTATTAAAATTTTGTTCACTTGAATCAAAACAAATCAAATTACATATTGAATTAAAAGCTGAAAGGATTGATTATAAATTTTAATCTAAAAGAGGTCATATTTATATCTCTAATTAAAAAATAATTTAGCTTAGCAAACATTTAGATTTTTTTTTCAGGACTAACCTTTTTTTGATAGTTTTATGTCAAAAGTGGCTTGCATTTTGGTTTGTTTGTGAAAATACCCTACTTTTTTATTTTTCTGATAATAACAGTGGATTGCTTATCCTAATCCTGTAGTATGAAGTATGAACCCCAGATTGACATGTGATACGATTTTATCTCACGCTGGCACACATGTAGACAGTGACAGAGCAATCCGCTGGTACTACCAGTTGATTTCTCAATAGAATCATCTGCTGGTACTACCGGAAGATTTCTATTTTCACATATTTGTGTTTTCATCCAAGATCTATGAAGCATGAAAACATTGCCTAACACATGTTGCCAACAATTTCAGAAAAAGATATGGTAGAAACAACTGGACATGGAAGATTTGAATAGCCAAGATCCTAGATAACAAATATTTAACCTTATATGTCAATCCGATTTTTCGTTATTAATGGTCAATTTTTTATGATTGCAATATTCAAATTCTGCAGAACTGATTTGTAGATAGTGCATATTATTTTTGGTTTATCTAAATCTTTTTTTTCAAAAAATATTTTGACTGCCCAAATTATCATTTAGTACCATAAATCTATTTTTCTGATTTTAGATTTGAGAAATCCGTCGGTAGCACCAGTGGATCGCCTAATCATAGCTGATGTGTCTGGCAACGTGTGTACCATAGTGTATCGAAATGTTACATGTTAAATCTGTTGTTACTATCAGCGGATTGCTTACCCCAATCCATGGTGTTAGCAGCGAAAATAAAAAAAATAGGGTATTCTACTTTTTTGATTTTAAATTTGAGAAATCCGCTGTTAGCACAAGCAGATCGCCTAGACACAGCTGATATGTCCGACAACGTGTGTGCCAGCATGTATCAAAATGGGGCACGTTAAATTTATTGTTACTGTTAGCGGATTGCTTATCCAAATATGCTGATGTTAGCAATGGAAATCAAAAAATAGATTATTCTAACAAACAATTTAAAGGTTAGATACTCTTAATATAAAAATATATAAAAAAGTTAAGTCTTCAAAAAAAAAGAAACATTTAATATTAAAATTATAGTATCAGCGGGACCCGCTTACCTTAGTTGTTTTTTGGTGTTTTCGAACTCATATGACAAATGACACTGCTTGTTACTTGATACCACCCGTGATGGTTATTATTATTGACAAGGCAGAGTACCCATCGAATAGACGGATTTAGATTGGTTCGATTTGAGAAAAATTAAAAATCAAACTAAATTATTAGTCATTGATTTTTTGAAATTTGAAACCGAAAATTTGAAACCGATTCGATCCACTTACATTTAAAATTGAACCGAACCAACCGGTTTCAAACCAAACCAAACCGAATCAACCGGAACCAAACCGAACCGATCGATTTCAAATCAAACCGAACCAACCGGGACCAAACCGAACCGACTGTGACCAAACCGAACCGACCGGTATCGTCACGACGCTCTCAATCCTATTTTATTATATATATAGATAATATTAACTCTTAATATTTTTCTTAAAATCCGCCCTCATTACCTCAAATGTTAATAACAGTCCTTCTAAACACGTGAAAAAATCAAAACAGGAACTCAAATCTGAATAAAAATTGTATTTGGTATTTAAGCATTTTTATTGATATTTTCTATGATAACCCACTAAGTAAAAAAATAAAATTTAATTAATAAGGTGTTGGCCTAGTGACATTGGGTGTTGCCTACCAATCCTAAGGTCATGGGTTCAGCCCTGTTGGTACCGCATTTACGCTTAGATACGCTGTATATGTGCGTGAGCTAGCCCGCAGTGAGTATGGGCGTACACTATCAGGTGGAGGGGGTGTGCGGCCCCTGGCCAAGGGGGAAGTGAGGAACCACTATCGATCCCCTTAAAAAAATATAAAAAATTAAAATTAAAATTTATCAAAAAGCATAATCTTTTTTTATTTTTTCTCTCATTTTCTTATATTCTTATCTTTCCTAAATAAAGCCAAGCCTCATTAAGTAAAAATAAAGTTATTATTTTTATCACTTATAATTTTAAGCATTTATTATAGATGCACTCAACATTTATTATTCCACAGATTTATTTTCTATATCAATGAATGATGATTAGTGGTAAAAGCTTGGTGACCCTCAAAAACATAAAAAGAAGAATTTCTTAAAATGCAATGCATAATTATATTTTTCTATTGTCTTTCGAATTTCAAAATGTTATTTTCATCATTACATATGACAATTGAATAGATAAGCTCAACTATCTTCATGTCCAATCTATTTCCTCTCGTGTCCATTACCTTGACTTATTTGTATATTTATGTTAAAATAATTTGTACAAATTCACATATTAATTTCTCATCTTTGTATATATTCAATAAATTATTATCGCTTTTAGGGTGGTGGTCAAGTGGTAAAGAGTTTCGTCCATCACATCTAAGGTTTTGGATTCGAAGCCTCGTGCTCGTGGTTGGATATTAGACTGTCATTTCGGTAGAGTAGATCCAGACTTAGATCCGATTTTTTATTGTTTGGGCATATCCATTTGAGTCTAAGGACCCATTATAGTCTACCCATTTGGAGACATTTGGGTCTTAAACTAATTTGGATCTACCCATGTAGACCCATTAGGTTTTACCCATTTGGATCCTTTTAATGAAATTTCGTTGGATTTTCTTTGATAATTAGTTTATTTAGATCTGAAATATAATAAATTTTTATAAAAAAATAAGTAAAATATACTTCTTTTAAAAATAGAAAATTAAACTCTAAAAAACTAAAAAAAATTTATTAAATAATTTTAAATTTTTAAATTTTTTATTAAAAATTTACTTTTTGAAAATAAAAAATATTACTTTTAAAAAAATAAAAATTATTTTAAAAAAAATAACTTTACTTATTTTAAAAAAATTATTTTCATTTTAAAATTAATTTAAATATAAACATATATTTTTAAAAATTTATTATTTTCATAAAATGATATTTATTTAATATTTTAATTAATAGTTTAATATTAAAAAAATTATTTTAGGTCTAACGGGTCCCAATAATAGATCTGAGTTTGAGTATAAAATTTATTAAATTGTTGGGTCTGAATGTAGGTCTGGATCTTTTCAAATGGTTCTGAACTGGACCCGTTGACACACTCAATTAGGTGCGTTTGTATTTTCTTTTGTGTGTATTATACACCTATCGTAAAAAATATATAAATAGTCATCACCATGATTCTCAACTATATTTGATCGATTCCCTCACTTAAAAAATTATTTTTTATCAATATTATTTGCCACTTTGGCTGTGTTTGATATTCAAGAACAAATGATGAGGAAAGAAATAAAACAGCAAAAGGGAAGAAATCAAAATTTTTTTTCAAAATTTATTTCACCTGGCTTTCTTTTGCCAGCTAAAAAGTATGGTGTAATAGTTAAATTGAGTGTATTGAGATGACATTAATAGTAATTATTAATCAAAGTTAATAGATAAATATTTAATGTCAATTTAAAGTTTGCATAAAATACAAAACGAAGTGTATTATTATGGAAACGTATAGAGATTTTTTTATAGATTATGACAGTGAAGTAATTGATATATGATATTTTAAATAGTTGTATATATTAAATACATTTTGAAATTATAAATTTAAAAATATTTTTTAAAATATTTTTTATTCTTTCATGGGCAAAGCGGCTCATTTTGTCAAAGAAAAACTTATATACAAGTGAAAGTGAAAACCATCATATTTATTTTATAGTATGATAAAAGTAAATACTTCGTGTGTCATTACCAAAAACAAAATAGAATAAAAATGTTATACAGAAATGCCATAAGCATCTCTGTTATTTTAAAGCTCATATTATTTACTTTAATTTATTTTTTTCACATTAACTTATTTAACTCTGACCTACTACCATACATACACTGTAAATATGCAGATATGTAAAAAAAATAAAAGAAAAATTCTAACAGGACAAGTAAATATTGCCTTCCATTATTATCACCCCAAGATTAGAAAACAACCTTCCAAATCTGGAAGAAATTATATAAAATATAAAATTGTTATAAAAATGAATATTTTAATTTTTGATAATTATATAATTATTTTTTAACATACATTCATGTAACGAATCTATATTTTATATTTAATGATTATAAATTAAACCATATGTGTACCTTCTAGTTGGATAATACGAAATTGCAAAAAAAGAAAAGAAATTACCTTAGTATTTTTTATGAGATTAGCGGGATATTCTTTCCAAATATATAAATTAGATATTTAAACATTTAAAGTTACTCTTTTTGCCAATTTTTAAAAGTGTTAGGATTTTAAAATTATCAAGGTTCTAGAAAGATTGCGAGTTTGAGATTTTACTGTTTTAGATATTTTAAAAGCCCAAAAAAAATAATCTAAATATTCTAGTTCTCAAAACTGTGAAATTACTAAAAATATGTCATAGAAACTTTAAAACACTAAAATTTCTAAAGAATAAAATTTTAAAATCCTATACGAAGCATCATTGTCTCAAGCGTCTAAATATTCAATTTATTTCATAGGACATTTTTTACTTGTCACTTTACTAATATCTATTTGTCTATTTGTACTTTGTCACTTAATAATTTAAGTTCACATTTAACACGGTCAACTACTTAACAAAGTAAAACATTGATAAGGGATGAGGAGTATCTCAGTTGGTGAACACTTTACTTGAGAGGGATTATAGCTCTCGATTTCGAATCCCTAATGAGGGAAATGAAGAAACATTATTGATCCCTTTTAATCACTCATCAGTAATAACACTTCACATCCTACATTTTACATGAAATTTAAAAGATTACATTAAATATTTATTTATCAAATTTATTCAACCATTATTATTAATATCATCTTAATGTCTAAATTTAACATTGAACGCCTACAAAACGGAGGGAGGGAGGGAGCCTATAACAAATAGGGTATATAAATTTTCCCGATTATTTTATACTATTATTTTTTTAATTTTTATTTTTTGGTCCATTTTTGGTGTGCTTGGTTTAGAAAAAAATTGGTGAAAAGTAAAATTTGGAGGAAAATGTAAAGAAATTTTTTGTTTGTTTTAGAGAAAATAAGGAAGGAAAATTAGTTGGATAATTATATAGAAAATTAGATAAAAAATTTAACAAAACAAAAAATATTTTACAATTTTCATATGAATTTTTCACCTCTAATCAAACAAGAATATATAATTTTCATAAAAAATTTATTTTCATCAAATTTTATTTCCCTTCAAATTTTTCCTAAACCTAACACACCCTTCAACTCGACAAATTTGACTATAAAAAAACGAGACAAAGCCTTTAGTATGCATTTAGTCTGTGATCCTCCTGTTAGTCATCTTCAGGTCTTCCATCCTTCTTCTCACTCGCTGGCTCGCTTCCCGCCTGAACCTCCCTGCCCGCCAAAGCTCCTGACTTTACCCTAATTAACCCTTCTGCCACCACTTTTTCCGACCCCACCTCACCCTCCATTCCGCTGATACTCTCTTCGACATTTTTTTCGCGTGATCTGACTTCTGAGGGTTTGATGATCGAGAGTGATGGGGGTTAAGGAGTACGAGGTGAAGATGATGGTCGGGAGGCTTGAGGGGTGTGAGGTTGCGGACGGAGAAGCGTCCGAGGAAGGCGGCGAGGAAGGGTTTTTGGTGGAGTTTAAGTGGCCGGGTGATGGGGACTCCGTGATCGAGGGGTCGGGGAAGAGGCGGAGAGGTGAGAGGGTGGTGAAGAGTACGACGAAGGCGAGATTGGACGAGAATGGTGTGGTTTTGTGGGACCAGGAGTTCAGAAATAAGTGTCTGGTGCCGGATTACAGTGAAGATGAGGCCATGGAGGAATCGCAGATTGAGTTTAAAGTGTTTCGCAATGTGAGTGTTTCTAAACCCTAGAAATTTTAGCTGCGACAGATTTGTTAGGGTTTTTGTGTGTTATGTTGTTTCATTTTATTTGTATTTTCAATGGAAGTTGGATCTGAATG
Organism: Kalanchoe fedtschenkoi; assembly: GCA_002312845.1. Lineage (NCBI taxonomy): Eukaryota > Viridiplantae > Streptophyta > Magnoliopsida > Saxifragales > Crassulaceae > Kalanchoe > Kalanchoe fedtschenkoi. The sequence goes on along the minus strand of NQLW01000027.1, from coordinate 526,108 downwards.
TAAAGTTGAAATAGGCTTTAGGTTTTCTGAAATTTGAGTGAATGAGTGGCTAAGATCATTGAAGTTCTTTGGTTTGCTTGATCTTGTTTTGCTCATCTAAAATTTTCGAGGTTGGTTCTATGATGTCCTATTTGTCGGACAGTTTGGGATTTGTTGTCACTTGTTACTTGGTTCTACTCCTAGTAGTTGTTTGAGTTTGGAGAAAAAGCATGGCAGAATTTGAGATTGATGTGGTGGGATTGAGTAGGGTATTGCTGATAGTTTTGGCTGTGTAGCTCTTCATTCGTCATGCAGCTAGCGGGTAGCATGAAATGACAGATTACAGTTGTTTCCGTTATTCGTTGGATTGGGATTTTTCATGTTTTGCACGTGTGTAATTGTATGATGTTTGCAGCGGTCAGTGAAAATGTATCTTAACTTGGTAGTAAGTTAATTCACAATCTACAAGTTCGACTACATATTATTATTGCGATGCTTAAAAACTCAGTTACTTTATACAGCTGAAACAGTTCTATGTTTTCGTTGATATGCATATTCGGTATGTAATACATGCCAGGATATTTGCGGCTACAAATATTTTCCTCTTATCTTCCTGTTAGTTCTGTTAGGCTTTTCACGTTTGTAGTTTTATATGATTTGTGCAGGATATGCCAGGATACGTGCAGGGAAGGAGGCCAGGGGCCAAAAGAATGCTTAGGATTGGAACATCATTCGTCAATCTTTCACATTGGGTTT